>JAJKFI010039534.1:0-20587 GCA_029204185.1 Lerista edwardsae | reverse complement strand
TGTGTGTGTGTGTGTGTGTGTGTGTGTGTGTGTGTGTGTGTGTGTGTTTCCATATTTATATATTGCCTTTCTAATCCTCAAATTTCTCTTTTCGCATCCTTAAATTTCTCTTCAGATATACCCAAGGCGTGCATAGGCTTTTACTTGGAATTCAGTTTTTATTTGAACAGATCGGACCTATTCTTGTATAATAGGTAGACTCTACAGCAGTGGTTCCCAAATCTTTTAGTGATGGGTCCCACTTTTCAAAACAGTCCATAGGGACCCCCTAGCTTTACAAGACTTCAAAAAAAAAAAAGTTTCACTTTATAAGTCACTCAAGCCTGTGTTTTTATTCTTTTTATTGTAGTTGGGGGAGGGAAGCTTTCTAGAGCGTTTATTGACCTCCATATTTATTGGGTTTGGACCATTCTGGTGGTCTTGCATTCCCTTTCGGCTGGCCTTTGATAAGAGCCAAGGCACATTCATGTGCTCACAAGTAGTTACACACGTGTGGCTCAGTTGCACTTCCATAGGGCTCAATATACTCTCCTATTCAGCGATCAGCTTGTCAGTTTCACAACCCTCCAAAAAAATCAAGTCAAAATATTTATTTAATATTACAATTAATTATAAATATTAAAATCAACTTTTTATTTTGGTTTAGTTGCACTTTTTAAAACAAAATACACATGTAGCAATTACAAAAATATTAATCTATTTGTTAATGAGTAGAGGAATATGTGCAAGAAGTTATTGCACCTATCTTACTAGGTAAGATAGTAAAAAAAAAAAACCCTGCATTTTCTCTACTGTTCCAACATTCCATCAGACTATGAGTGTTCCCAATCCCTACCGCACTAAAGTAGGGTTAATGTACAGTTCAGGCATGTTCTATTTTAATCATCATTACTAAAAGCATTGTCCCTTTTCAGGCCCCAAGACTGAATTTGAGAAGTGAATAATTCCTAGTATGATTCACATATATAATACGAATTTAAATTATGACATCAGTTGCCAATTGACTTAATAGGGAATTACCAGATCCAATTTACTTAGAACCTTGTAATTTAGATTAAATCTAATTTAATTCAATTTAAATTGTGATATATAAATGTTGATGAGCTTTGCTTCTGCAGAAGAATACAAAGTACTTTAACAGTGTCATGTTGCGGTTGTTCATGTTATTAGTATTTGAACTACTCTGAGTTAATGTGCTTTCTTTCAAGAAGCCATTGAGGCCCAAAGCATTAATGTTAGTTTGTTCACATAACAGTAAAGGGATACATGATCATCTGTAAGTAAACTGTGATCCTAAGAGTGCAACCCTATTGTTGGTCTTAGGCCGGCACAAGTGCATTATTCCGGGCCAGTACTGTCACTGCCTTAGGAGCTGGATGGGCTGACACAAGGACCCGCACCAGCCCATAAAGGCCACATCCAGTCTCCATGCCTGCTCAGCACAATGGGTTTGTACCAGCCGAGCTCAGCCAGCGTGTGGGATTGGGTAGCGCAGAGTAAGGAAAGGCAGATGGGGGTGGGGAAGGGGGGGGGGGGGGGGGTTGGGGGGTGGACTGGGCCCAGGGGGGCAGGACTGGCAGGTAGGCCATAGCCTAACCACCCCCCTGTCACAGATAGGAAGCCATTCTTTGACACCCCCTCCCAAGCAGGCCAGGCATACACCAGCCCTCTGCTGGTGCAGATCCAAGTAGCCTCATAGGCGTGGCTGGGGCTGTACTTGGGATAAAGGGACATATGTCCACTTACTCCAAGTTGCACCACAGCCACCTCCTAACCAGGGCTGGATATGGCGCAGACATCTTGGAAGCTGCAGACCTTACTCTTGCTAAATGTGGATGTTTACAATTTGAATTTTTAAGTTAGGGTTTTTTTAAAAAAAATGTTTTTTGGTTCAATGTTTTTACATAATATTTTGTCCTAATCTTGCTTTGTTAGGGGTGTTTCATGGTTGTGCATTTGCTGCAGTCCAAGAATGCCAGTTTGCATTCCAGAAGTATCATTTGATTACGTCAAAATAACAGCACTTCCTGCTTGTTGATGTCACTTCTAGTCATGACATGATTTCCGGTGGTTCCCAACTCGAGTACCATTCTAAAAAGTGGGTCTCAGTACTAAAATGTTTGAGAGCCACTGCCTTAACATATAATGGAAGTCTATACAGAACTAAAAGATGTATGAGGGGAGGAGAATCTAGGGGTTGAAGATACACGGCCTCTGAATATCAGCCATTCCCCTGTACTTTGTGTAGGTACCCATGTACTTTGTGTACTTTGTGTAGGTACCCATGTTTGTACCCAAAACTGGAACACATTCCATGAACGTAACTCTCTTCTGATTCAACACAAGCTGTATGCCTTTAGTAGCTAGTTAACACCACTGGCCTATAGAGATCTTGGGAATTTGGAAGACAACTACCGATACACAAAATTTTATATATATATAAAAGTTCCATAAGATGTTAAGATCCTTAAGATGTCAAAGAAAGCATATTTGAAATGAAAGTTTCTAAAATTTGTTGGTGAAAAATCCAGATACAAGACACACGTCAAGAAAATTGCTTATTTGCCATGTTTGCTCTTTAGTTCCTGATGAGAAATTAGTCTCTCACATAAAACATAAGACATCTAATTTCATCTGACAAATATTCCAGAGTGCATGAGAGAAGGTGGAACTGAGAGAGGGAACTGAGAAGCCTAGAAGTCCAATCAATTGCATCTATGAAGAACTTGACAAATGGTCTGTTTCCTTTCTTTCAGAAAGCAACTTTTATCACTTTGAACAGCCAGTTTTAACAGCTGTGACCTGACAATGCATCACTAAAAAATCCCATGCAGCAAACAAAGCAAAAGCAAAAACTAAGATAAACTATAGTACCTGTTACCATATTGCTTATATACTGTATATATTGTTTCCATTAGACATGCTGGAATAAGTAATAGTTCCAGTACACAAACATTCATATCTTTATCATCTTTGTGGATTACCTTACTTTGTGGATTACCTTACTTTTGGGTGTGGCTTCACCCAAAAGCTAATGACATGAAATGAAGTACTAAACAAAACCTATGAATATACTACCATGCGTTCCATATAAATAATTGAACCATTGGCTCTCTGCATGTTGATATAGCATACTGCAACCCAAAATCATGGTGGATAATTTTGGAAGAAGTTTACCTTCCAATATTCATTAAGAATAAAAATGGCTAAAAGAAACCTTATGTTACATGGAGAAAAATACTGCCTTTGGGAAATTCGAAATCACGTAATTCCAATAAATGCAATATTGTATAATTGGATATTTTTCTCAAACTTTACGCTGTTTTTAAGGATAACAAACATTTCTTGCTTTAGGGAGCCAATTTCTTTAGTTATTTTGCTTACTATCTGGCAAAATGCTTTGCTTCAGGGGAAAGAGACATTTGGTTGGGATGTATTTGTTGCACTTTACAAATAATTATGTATTTGTTAAAAAGAGAAGAAAGAACTATGAATTTTAATAGAGAATGGACAGCACTAGATAACTCTTTTTCTCCATTTTTTAAAATCCAGATTGAGGCAACTCTTTAGTCAGCCCATCTACAAACCGCATTCAAAATACAAGAGAAGGACAGTAAGATTTGGTTTCTATTGCAACAATGGCTTCCCAATTTTATGCCTACCACATGAGTATGCGAACAAAGAACTTGGTAATAGGTGCCTAGGTTATGGAAAAGCAATACGATTTATGTAAGGACATTTCCTAGAGGTTTATCAGATTTTACACCCAAAGAATGAAATATTTATTTTATTTAAAATATTTATATCCCACTTCCTCCTGAGATCAAAGCCTGAAACAATGGAAGCAGAAAATAGTAAATAGAAGCTTAAGTAAACAGAATCTGACATATGTGTAGGAATAAAACATTTGGAAAATTATCGAGAATAAATGTTGAACAATACATCTCATTAAGATAACCGTACTTGTCTCCACTAGCAATTAATTTGGCTCTCAGGTGTTTGGGTTATGAGTTTATGTTATTAACAGGAAAATAAAGATACAGTTTTACTGATTAATAACTGTTTTGTCAAAACCTTATCCCTGGGTCTGGGAAACTCTGTTGGAAAGAAATAGTTTTAACTGGCGGGTTTGAAGCAGAGGATTGAAAAATTTGATATGTCCCACTTATCTGTGGTTAGGGTTAATCAAATATTATCTCCAATAGCTGGAAAAGGTCTTGCAGTTAACACTCCTCCCAAATAGCCCACAATCTGATAATAAAAAACAAGGTTAGTCCAGTAGTTCAAAAAAGTTAAAAAAAAAAAAAGACAATACTCCAGCTATATAACATACTGTGAGTCTTACTAAAGGTCATAAAAATACTGCACAACACTGCAATCAGTGCACCTTCCAATTCCACTATGAAATAACAACATATAAATTATTTGCCATTTAAACTGCTTGCCACTTGTGCCCACACCTTTCAAGATGTGCTTTTGATTGTCAGTGTGACTGAACTTTTAACACTCTCTTTGCATTAAAAGTATCTCTCTTTTGGACATGTTCCAATTCTACCATTTATTAATAACATTAACATACATTCTGAGGCTTTCATAGCCAACATTGCTATTATTATAATTAAAATTATATGGATTTAATTGCAGTGGTCTAGTAAAAACCTGAACACCTGTTTGCCCACGTATTTGGTGAGGTTTTGAGAGAGAGAGAGAGAGAGAGAGAGAGAGAGCACACGCACGCACGCACACACGCACTCACTCACTCAAACTGTCCCTCTCAGCCAAGAGAAAGCCTGACTTATATATGTTGGTAACATATTGGACTTGTGCCTTCAGTTAGCGCCTAAGTTTTTGCACTCACACCTGTCGACTAACTAATAGCTTGTGTATTCAGAAGATTTAGCCGAGAGGGTTAATGCCTCCGTTTGCCCGAAGATAACACCTGAAGATCTGAAGGTCGTGAGCTCGGGACTGCCGGAAGTCTCTGCGAGCAGCAGACCTTGGAAACTGCGGCTGATTAAAAGCTGAGTTTCAGCTGCCTCGTGGGAGGAGGAGTGTGCTGAAATCAGCTGCATCTCTGGTGGCAGCAGGGAAGCCTCATCAGCCAGCAGACGACAGATGGGTGGCTAAAGAAAGAAGGCTAAATCCAGAAAGAAAGATCTGTAGGAGTGTTGTTCTTGGAAGATAGAACATTCTGTAAATTGTAAAAACCTTCGGGTTTGTGAGAAAGTCTGCCTATGTAAACCGCCTTGAGTTCAATCATTAGAGAAATCTAGTGATATTAAGAAAGGCGGTATATAAATAAATGTATTATTATTATTATTATTATTATTATTATTCCTAGGAGATTTACGGCGCAATCTTAACCTGTGCTGGAACAGGCAGGCTGGCTGTACCCAATGTAGGTTGGGAGCAGGCTAGAGCCTCCACGGAGCAAGGGAACGTTTGTCTCCTTACCCCGGGTTAGGCAGCAACCATCCCAATGGGGCTGCTTGGATCTGCGCCTACGGTTTAGCAGGTGCAAGTCCAAGCATGCTTCAGCGGCCTGAATTGGGGCTGCGCAGCCTAGGAATGGAGGTTTGGATGCAGCCTAAGGGCCGCATACAGGCTCCTCCCACCCAGGCCACCCCGCCTGCCAGAACACCTTTCCACCACCCCTCCTGCCTCCCCCCACCCAGAGAAGCCCCTACACTGGCTGAATTCAGCCAGCACAGGAGCGGCTTACCAGCTGTTGTCTTTGGCCCTGCTGTGTTAATGCTGCTGCCTGTGTTGGCAGAGCGCGCCTTGCGCTGACGCGTACATGCTTTACAGCATGTGCATGACAGTGTTGGGTCAATGCAAGTGGCTTGCATCAGCACAAGGGAGTGATTGGATTGCCCTTTGAATTCTGGCATTCATAAGCAGTCAAGCATTATTAAAACTCAAAGTGTCTTCATATTCTTCTTGTGCTTTTGATTCTCGATCACCTCCCTATGCATAATGGTATAAAAAATTTGTGCACCTTATTTGGAATACAGAAGGAATTTTTTTCTGTAATGAAACTAGCTTGCAATCTTGAGGCATATATGTTATTCCAGGTGTTTGAGTAATATGTAACTAACGGTGCATTTTCTTTTCTTTTCTTGGCCATGGACCATTGCCTTTAACATTGCCATTGAGATCTGGATCATAGCATACGATGCTGGGGAGACAGTGGTTGATACGATGATAATTCCAACTCCTACTAGAGTTGGAACTTGATCACTTTTGGTCCATCTTTACATACCTAATCTAAAAAAGCAATCAAAGGTTATTCTTGCCAAGCTTCTGCTTTCAGAAGCAGAAGGTGCCATTTGAGATATTATAATAGTTTTTCCAGGCCCGTGCCTTGATTTCTCTATCACATGTCTTTTCTAGAAACCGTTATATATCACATGTAACTTAAGCCAAAACAAGCTTTCAGCTTCCCTTCTACTTCTATAACAGCACAATCCACACATTGGGCTAGAATAGGTAGGCTGACACTTGGAGCCCTGGAAAAACAATTATCCTTCCCCCAGGTAGAGTGCAGTGGCTCTGATGGGGCTACTTAGAGCTGTGCCGCCAAAATCAGCAGCACAACTGAGCGCAGAAATTGGGGCTGCCTGGGCTGGGGGCAGAGGTTAGGATCCGAGTGCCAGATCCTGCCTCCGCCCCCTCCCCAGGCCAGTCCACCCACAGGCCCGCCTGCTCTCCGCTCTCACACTGTCCCATTTTGCCCTTTCCCCTGCCCTATTCCACTTCCTGTCGCCCTCCCAAAACCCCTGCGCTGGCCTTGCAAGGCAGCCTTACACCTCAGTAGTGCACGTTTGCAACACCTGGAGGCCGGCACAAGCAACTTGTGCCAACTTAGAATGCCCTCTAAGAAGCACTGGCAGCTGAATCCTAACTAGCTTTCCAGCCCTTTGCACCCATGCCAATGGAGTGCACACTGTATCTTGCAGTGGTGGAGGGGGGGGGAACACACACAGAGGCCTCTTCAACATCAGTGCGGAAAAGTTGGTTAAGACTGGGCTGATAATCATTGATTTTAATCAGTGGGGTGTCCTTTACCCCACTGAAGACAGAAATTTCAATTGTAGGTGCTCTCACAGTTAATGGATTAGCTGGCCTGGATGCAAGCTTTGAGAGATCGGTAGCATGCAGTAGAAATTCTTTGCTGGCTTATATTAAATCTCCTTGTTGTATTCAATGAAGCCATCAATGGAACCTGGAAAATTTTGGGAAGGAAGCAACAAACAGCAATCAATCACTAAAGACTCTCCTGCCTGGAAGGTCTGCAAGGGTTGTATTGTATTAGCAGGTCCTCCAAGCAGCCTGGAGCTCTCATTGGCAGTGGGACTTGTGGAGGCTTAAAATGTCTCCATAATCCCTGGCTACAATGGACAGTTATGGGACTAGGTGCATTGGGTGGGAAAAATTCAGAATGGCTCAGTTATTTGTTTCCTGATCTGTAGGGAAGTAACTTGATTTATTTCCAAGCTAATTTAATGCAAGTCATGGAAAGTTTGTCCATCACTAGTACCCTATGCAGTTCATGTTATAGCCAAAACAATATAAAGCCAATTTCCAGAGGTAATTTTAACTGCAGACTGAGGCATCTTATCATTTTAAAACGCACAAATCATTGTCTGCATATCAAATGGATCATATTAAGTGCATACTAAATAGGGCAGAGATTTTCAATGTCACCTGAGGAAAACTGAAGCCCTGTACCTATCAAGTTAATGGACAGAGGTTGCCCGAATCTCCTTAGTGGTTCTGAAAACCACAACTAATAGATCTGTTACAAATTGCATATGATAGTTGATTGAGATAAATCTACTTTTAATGATGATGTAGAAGATAGAGTGCAAGTGCGTCCTTATTAGAAACTTAACAAAATTATTCCAGAAACTGAAGTGCTACTTTGCATGATATAATGGGAAAGAAAACAGGCAACCGCGGTTTGATGTACTTCACAATATACTGATCTGGAAACCTTAGCTCTTCTCAGTGCAATAATAGATTGCGTTAAGCCCTTGTGTAGTGTTTGACAGTACGAAACAGTATTAACATGTACATAATGAAATTAGAAAGTTGGTATGTTTGCTTTCTATTCAAACTAGAAGATTTCTATTAAATATACAGTTACTAAATATGTAAGATATTGCATAACATTGCGGCTAATCCATAATAAGAAAGTGAGACATAAAATTGGATTTAACCACTCGTTACAGATATATCAACATACAAAATAGAAGACCATAAATCCTGAATTATTTAGGGGGGTGGGAACTGCACACAAATTCTCCAAGTCACAAGAGCTAATACCTCTGTCACTTAGCATACAAAGCTATCTTACCCACTGGAGTGAAAGCAATATCTAGGAGCATTGCCTGTATATCATAGTGCATACAAAGTTCTGAATCAATATATCAGCTCTACAAGAACAAAACTCTGGGACAGGTGAAAAGGAGAACTCCTTAGATGAGCCTCTTAGAACGACATCTGAACTGCAGCCTACCTATTTCACTTTGAATTATTCTACATGGTGCACAGTTCTTCAACTAATCCACAGATATTTAAGACTATGTTTCTCATTGGCCTAAGTGCTTTGCCACATTTACCTGCTCAGTCTCCTCACCTTCAATACCTGTAACGCATTGCCACTCCTATTCCTGTTTCCTCACATAGTTCAACCCTACTTGCACGTTTTCCTGTTTTAACATTTTGAAGTATTTAATTGTATTTATTTAAAGTCTTTTTATCCTGCAGCTTACATTCAATTTAAATATGCTAAAGGTAACATAAAAACAAAACCAAATATCAATCATACATCCCCTCCAGGGATCCCCACTTATACAGAGATATACAGGTTGCATACATGCACGCGCGCACGCACACACACACGCACACACACACACACACACACACACACTTCAAAACTAAAGTATAACACTAAGATGCAAAACACAACCCTAAAAAGTTGGGTTTTCAGTGTCCTAGGAATGATAGGAAAGCGGACTAACCAGATCTCTACCAAAAAGATGTTCCACATGTGAGCTGTCACCACAGCAAAGACCCTTGCTCTCTCCTGCGTCATTGTCATTTGAATAGCCACTGGTGGTGGAACATGGAAAAAGACTTCAAAGAGAGGTTTTGTTTCATGCAGGAGGAGCCAATCCTTTAGCTACCCTGGGTTGCACTGATAATGACCAGTGCTGCTAGAATGGACTGGCAGCTGTGTAATTGATGTAGTAGCAAATGACCATTTGATGTAGCTAAGTTATTGGAGCAAAAACTCGCAGTCCTGCTGAGAAAAAGGAGCCCCTGTCCCTTCCCTTCCAAAAGATGGTTTCTCTTTCCCCCCAGACATGCATTGAGCAAAATTTGGCTTCACCTGAAACCTCCAAGGACGACCAAAGCTGTGCCACCCACAGCCCCGGTGGTGTTTCAGAATTGCTGTTTAGGCTGAAGAAAATGCAACTTTCAATTTTTCGACAAAAGTGGAAGTTACATTTTTAATGCCTTATAAGGCATGATGAGGCCCAGGGAAGCCCTGGAGGTTTTTTTGGCCTAAACGGTCATTCTGAGACCCACCAAGGCCTCAGGTGGATGCACACAGTCTTGTCAGGCCTCAGAAAATCCTCCAGTCAGGTTCGGAGGGTGGGGGGAAATCCGCGGGTTTAATTACCTGCAGATTTTTTTTTTATCGACAAGGGTTCCAAGAATGGAACTTCACCAATACTATTGAATAAATGATTCTGTTTCTTCTTTCCTCTGAGGCATAAGCATGTATTCACCACAAGAGGTCATTATGGAGAACAAGAGGGTGTGAACTCTTTCCACCGTCCCACCCAGTCCTGCCCACAGCTCAGTCAAAGAACATATGTTTGGTTAAATGCAGGAAAACATGCTCTGATATGCCCCAGGGGGATACGACACCATGAGCCCACCTGTGTGTTTTAGAATTCAAGATGGGTAAGGATAATATGTACCAAATTGTGACAAAGTTAAATGAAAGTCACTTGCAGATTCTACAACATTAACATTTGTAAAGTATTGCTCCCAATCTTTTTATACTGCACTAGTTTTTAATTGCCTGATTTCTTCCCTTGTCTTGTAATCAATGTTAACTAGAAAAGTTAATACGTTTTGCAAAAGAAAATTCATTAGCATTTAATTTAGATCTCTTCTCCTGCTCACTATATAGCAATCTTTACAAACCCTTACAAGACAGCAAGGTTAAAACAACAAAAAAAAGTTTTACAAAAGGTTAAATGCTGTTGGCAAACATCATGAATTCTTGTAGTACTTCTAGGCTTTGACATAAACCTTGTGCCACTTTTTCTAGGATGTTTTCTAGAACAAACTGGTTACTTTTTTTAGCAAGTAAAAACATAATGTCACATTTCATGCTTTCTTCATTACAGATTTCACTGAGTATTCTACTTTTTACATGTTAGACAGTGAACATGCATCAGTTCTTTAAAGGTAAAGGTTTCCCCACGACCAAATGGTCTACTCGTGACCGACTATAAGGGGCAGTGCTCATCTCCGTTTCAAAGCCTGTAGAGCCGGCTTTTTGTCCAAGGACAAGCTTCCGTGGTCATGTGGCCAGCATGACTCTACACCTTAGCTCACGGAACACCATTACCTTCCCACCGAAGTGGTCCCTATTTATCTATTTGCATTTAGGTGCTTTCGAACTGCTAGGTTGGCAGGAGCTGGGACAAGCAACGGGAGCTCACTCCGTCATGCAGTCTTGAACTCCCAACCTTCCGGTTGGAAAGCCCAGCAGCAGCGCTTTAACCTGCTGCACCACCACGTCCCTTTTCTTTAGCAGTTCTTTAGTTGGCCTTATATCCAGGGATGGCGGAATCTTTAGAGTTGCCTGAAGCAGCCCCATCCTGCTGCCCCTCTGTTTTTCAGATGTCTGCATCTTCCCCACAGCTCCTGCCTCCTTACCTCTTTTCTGCCAGCAAGTTGTCAAAACTGGCCAGAGTGGAATGAGAGAGGAAATCATGGGAAAGATCCTCTGTGTTAGCCTGTTTTGGACAATCATGAGTGGGAGAACAGGTAAGGAGGGAGCCATCTTCCCACTGACACTCTTGGCAGGAGACCTCCAGGAACAGAACTGCAACAGTTGTTATCTTCTCCTCCAATTTCATAGCTATGACTCTCAGCAATGGTGCCAGAGGAGATGGCAAGCTCCACTCTTCTCACGCACTTTCCAAAGAAGCAAGTGAAAAGAAGATGGGGCAGTAACTGGGTGGCATGGCCAATGCAGGCAAAGGGCTGGAGAGCTGGCAGGAAGAATGCAACATTTGCATATTTTCTCTTCTGTTTGCAGCTAATGAATTCCTAAGTGAGAAAAAATGTGCTTATTTCTGGTCATGACCTGTTTAATGATATCACTTCCTGCTTAACTGCATCATTTCCGGGCCTCATCAGGCATCATAAATGCTGTCTGGCCTTCTATACGAAATGAGTTTGACATGCTTGCTCGATATTCAAAATGGTGTTCAATAATACCCAGGCCGCAATCCTATATACACATTCATGGGAGTAAGCCCACAAGACACAATGGGACTTACTTCTGAGTAGACACGCATAGGATTGTGCTTCCAGTCTCGCGCACTCTGTGTGCGTGCGTTTCTCTCACTCCAGGACCCCTACTTGCTACAGGAGGCAATTGATTGCTTTGTGAGTAATAGTACTGCAATTGATTCCCTCAGCTCACCTCCCTGGCACAGGCAAATGCAATTTTTAAGAGTATTTTCTAAACAAATGCATTTTTTTTTGGTGAATGCCCTCGAATATAAATGAAGTTTTATTAGGTTAGAAAAACCAGTGTAATCATTTTACAAAAAGTGCTTAATCAGCTTAGGGAAGTTATTACAGGCACAGTATGCATTAAGTAGCATTTCCCCCTTTCCTAATAGCTATGGGGAAAGAACGAACTGAGGGGAAAAAAATCTATTTCCATTGATGCACAAGGGATTAAGCACCTGAACGCCCCCTAATATATGGGTTATATCAAGTCAGAAAAGCCATCTAGTGCTGTTCATGACTCAAGAGTTACAGCAAGCTTTTCTAAGGTGTTATTGAGCTTCACCACCTCTGCAGTTTGAAGGTTATGTTTTGAATAAGTAGTCAAAAATAATAACCTCACATTAGTATCAATAGAATCCTTAAATGAACCACTGGGAGAACAGAAAGTAACATTTTATATTAAATCCTTTGTATACACAAATTCTCCCTTGTTTCTTCTATTTCATCAATACGCACAATTTTCCTACTGGGACATTCTTCAGTAATATCCTAGAGGGGTATACAGTACCTTGGTTCCTCCATCGCTAGCTCTTTTGAAATAAGCGATTCTAAATGTTTAGTACCGTGACACATGAAACAAACACTGCATTAGGGAAATGAAGCTCTTCTTAACATCTTGGCTTGTGTTTTGAACTGAAATCAGAAAATATATTTGGAGGGTTTTTTTACCGCCAGTAGAACTGCGATGCACTGACCCAGTCTTAAAAAGCTTCCATGGTGTCTTCTTTTGTCAGTCTATTAAAGAGACTGTCCCTCTATAATACTTGCCAAAGCCAAGGAATGAACAGCTCTATTGATTGAATTGCTCACTCCATTGCATCAAGTCATCATAGGATAAGGACTTGGAGGCAAGAGATGTAGTCAAGTATTCTCCCAACAGTGTCAAGTTGCTAGCCCCAGGGATCCTAATGGAAAAAAAATTATAACTGGTAGCTACTACCTATTGGACATCTTATCCAGTGGTGTAATCCAAGGCTCTAGGAACCAGAATGCTGACCGGGACTATCCTATGATTGACAGCCCGTCCGTTCTGGTTCCACCGCCGTCCCGCCTGCCGCATGGGCTGTCCTCGGATGACGCGCCCCACCACCGCTCGCCCAGGCACCCGGCGCGCCCCCACCCGTCCCCCCGGCAAGCAGGCGCCCTCTCCGCGGCCACGGGCACTTCGCAGCGCCCTGTCCATCACGGAGCGGGGCGAATGGCGGCAAGTGGGCGGAGCTAGGCCGGCGGAGCATTCTGGCTACATGACACCACTGATCTTATCTGATTTGATAGGAACTGTAGCAGCTGGTTAAGGATTCAGAAGTCTGCTTTTTGCAGCTATCTGGCAAGAAGGTTATATGGGGAAGGGACTATAAGGGCATGTGCAGTTTGCTTTGGGAAAAAATAATGCTGTGTTTCAGACTGATGAGCTTGTACAGATTACCAAAATACCAGACTGAGTTCTCTCATTCTGGGCCAGCTTGGTCATATGTATCATCTCACCTGCCTGCTTTTCCATGTTCAATTGGACATTTACAAAAGATAGGAGAGGCTATGACTCTTCAGTATTCTCTCATCACAATGAAATTGACTCTATAAAAGGTGTCATGGCACACTTCCCGCTACTTGAGAAAGCAGGGCACATGAAACGCTGTTAGCCAAAGTCACAAATGAGTCTGTGACAAAAGGAAGTTTAAATTTCCATTTATCATCAAGTATTGCAATTTTGGACCAATAGCTCCTGGTATTTTAAAAAACAACTTGTTCAACAAAATATATCAGTGAACATGTTCTGTTGTTTTTTTTTTTTCATATATTTGACCCAACCCACAATGCTGCCATCGGTATTTTCTGAGTCTTCTGCAAGTAAGACAAAGGCAACCATCCAAGAAAACATGGAGACGCAGAGTGCTGAACAGAGTCATTGTGCATTCCATCATTGTCCTGCCTAAGATGACTTTGGAAAACACCATACTCAGGCAATGTAGGGAACAGGAGAGTGTGAGGAAAGGCTCCAAACATAGTGATTCATGACCCACCACTGGCTCGCAAGCCAATTTCAGGTGGGCCGCGAAGCACCTAGAGCAGCCAAAAAGAAATGATGGGAAGATGGGATGCTGGAAAGGGGGAGGGCTGTGGGATTGTTGCTTATTTCAAGGTTGTAAATAGGCTTTTTTCTTTCTGATTCATTTTGCTATTGGCAAATGGCTGAGAAATAACCCAACATTGCTGCATTCTCAGGAAAGCAGCAGGCTTTCTGGTGTCACAATGATGGCACTTCCAACCATTGCACCACTTCTGCTGGGTCCTGGGCAGATTGTCATTCTATAAAGTGGATCCCAATCCAAAAACATTTGAGAACCACTGATCAAACACATCCTTCTTCCTCCTCAATCATGTCCTGACAGAAAGAGGTGAGTCCACTGTTTTTAAAATATGATTGTTTTATCCCACTTCTCCACTGAACAAGACCTATTTTCCATCCTTGAGTTTTTGAAAAATTGATGTTCAACAACTCTGCCATACATGACCTTCAAAGTTTTTCATGGGCCAGTAAATCCTGAGTATTTTATGCTCAAGGTTGTTAATCTTTTAAGAGAACTTAACATACTGTACAGCAAAGTTCTGGACCACACTGTACTCCTTTGACATGAGATACCAACCAAGGGCTTTGTTTCATAACAAAAGAAAAACAATATCTATCATTGAGCAAAAGTTACTATTAAATATTAAATGTGATGGCTACAATGTTCTTAATTAACTAGATAAAAGAACTGGAACTTGCAGAAGCAAATCTCAATATCTGCTTGCAAAACATCAGAGAGCGAGAGATACCTTTTATTTGAAGTACAATATCTACATATCTCTACTGTGTTCTACAATCACCACTGGTCTATTTGGAGGGAAAAGCCCCATGCAATTGGCACATTAGTAACTGAAGTTCTTATCTCAGGGATCCAAAAGATATACAAATTAAAACTGTGTGTGACTGGAGACTAATTATCTCTTAATTAGACGTTTAGCTTGTTTTTAAACCATTAACTGAACTATTAACAGTGCTCCCATTCCATGACAAACTGTTCTTATCTCAATTATTTTAAAATTTGCACATGCACCCAAGTGGTGATGAATGGTACATTTTCAATCAGTCCTGGGAGTCGCCTAGTCCAATCGCAGAAAGTGGTAGCACAGTATAATTTAATTTATACCATTTATCCACCAAATTTATCCAGTTTCCTCAAAGAGGTTTTCACAAAGACTACACATCTTCTTTATAAACTTATTCTAATTGTTCTACATCTGAATTTTAAATATTTCAATGTCTTATATTATTTAACATATTCATATCCCATTTTTCTATTTAAAAAAATATCATGTGGCTAACAAAATATAACAAAAACTATCTTTAAAAAACCCACAAACGCTACTAAAACAATAACATCAAATAAAAACAATAGCTAAAGCAGGAGTTCACTCAATTAAAATCCTTGGAGAATAGAACGAATTTAACCTGACACCTAAAAGGCACCAATATTGGTGAAATCATCCTTTGCCACCACTGAGAAGATCTGCTTTCCACTTACAGTAGGAACACAGGAAGCTGCCATATAACAAATCAGATCATTGGTCCTAGTTTACTGTGCTCTATGTTACCTGATCCTCCACAGTTTCAGACAGGGTTCCCAGCCCTACCTGGGGATGCCAGAGACTTTGGACACAATCCTAACTTGAAGTTAGGTTAGGCCCAGGAGTGTCACAAATTCACTGTAAAGTGCGTTTTGACCATTCTCGGAATTAGGGAGGATGACACACTTCTGTGAGCTGGCCTCCCTGATCTCAACAGTGGTGAAAATATGCTTTACGGCATGTTTGCAACAATCCTGGTTACAAGTCCCTTGTACCAGCCTAACTCCAGGTTAGGATTGAACCCAAGACTTTCTGCATACATGACATGCCCTATCACCATGATCTATCACCCTTCCCCTGCCTAACTTTGGACTGAGAGGGTACTTAAAAACACCATCCAAACCCAAATGAGTGTCAGATTCACTCTCTCAATACTAACTATAGCAAAATTATTTAATACCATCCATTCTTCCAGTGTATTGAACTCTCAGACCTTATTGTATTTGTCAGACACATTGCGAACAGCCAAGATGCTAAAAAAAAGAAAAGAAGCAAATCTGAACACTTGCAAGAGAATCAAGCCAAACACTGCCTTGAGCTTTTGTGAACAAATCAATGGTTTGCAAATGCTTAGATACCCACTAACACTGCTACCTCCCCATTCCACCAAAGCAAAGTACTTCTCTTGGCTGGTGGGAAAGGCAGAGGAAGTGGGCACTTGGAGTAGTCTTGTGACATCTTTCCCTGTTGGGGACTGGGACTATCAATCACAGAATCTCTAGGGGGGAAATCTCTAGGGGGAAAATGATGCTGTATCATTTACACTTAGAAGAGGGGCCTCAGAGATTAAAATGATGGAAATAGCATTTTATTCACACCTGACACCTTGGAAGTATCTGATGCAATCTTTCCCATGCCCCAAAGGTGTGTTGCTTTGGGGGAAGAGAAACTGGAAAGTGGCAGTGTCCAATGAAGCTTGTATGTGAGCTTTTCTGAGTGATTTGATCACTTGCAAAATGCTTTTGTAAACACTTCTGAGCCTATGTGAATCAGCCACTTGCAAAGGACTGAGGTTTTGCTAGCATATACTTGGAATGCTTATAATAGCTTGACCTCATTCCATGCCAAACACTAGGGGTGCATCTGCATCCCTACTTTTGTCTGAATTTTGCTCAACTGAACAGTTTTTTAAATGTCCAAAACAGGACATAAGGTTCTGAACCATTGCTGAAGATTATACAAGTATCTTCTGCTGAATGAGTTGTGTGATAAATCATTTATAATAAAAATATTTGAAAACAGTGTTATGTACTTGTTCAGAAGTAATTCCACTGTGTTCAGTAAGACTTGGGCTATAATCCTATCTTACCCACTGGAAACATTCATCTCTAATAATAGGCCTCTTGCTTAGACCTATGAAACAAAGCATGAAAGGGACAATGATGAAAAATGAATTCACTATTCCTTACCACAAGCAGAGTTCACTTGCTAAGCTTTTAACCTGTGAAAAAGTAACTGCAACGCTACATTATTTAATTATTATTTATTTATTGTATTTTTACCCTGCCTTTCTGCCCCACATTGGGGCAACAATACAACAATACAATACAGTCTTTTCATCTGTGAAAATGCATCACAAATTCATATCCTCTCCTTATGACAAATATAAAATGATAGAATCTGAAGACTACTGAGAAGACTCCGCAACCATTGGGTTTGTCACACACTTGAGGCTGTGCCATTCATTAAGGGAAGGTTCAGTTCTTGATTGTTATAGTAAACCCAAAGAATCATCTTACCCTGCTTTTTCATTAGAATGCCATTTCTAACTCTATTTGACAACATATTTTATGTTTACTCAAATGATGTATTCAAAGTAGTTTTAGAAAATTATTGTGCTCTACCATGAGGTTATCAATCCCAATCAATTATTCCCAATCAAGAATTATTATCTTCACATATAATGCCTAGAAGCTGCCCTAAGAGCTATTAAGGTGTTTAGAAAATTGAAGTTTGGACAGTAAATCACCATTAAACTATCACTTCCATTGCTGCAAACAGCTATACATGTGGTCTCCTGTGCATGGACATAATCTTTCATGTAAAAATAGTTAACGCCCTTGAGCCTTACCACATAAAAAGGCTCACATTCTCATTCAGGAATTACAGCCCAATTCTACACTTCCCTGGTGCCCAGGCCCATATATTCCCTAAGAGACAGGTTTTTCCACCCTGACTCAAAGCTGCCACGTGTCACTAGACATATTGAGTTTCTAATAATAATAATAATAATAATAATAATAATAATAATAATAATAATAATAATAATAATAATAATAATAGGATTTATATACCGCCTTGCTTAGGTCACCAGATTTCTCTAATGACTATAACTCAAGGCGGTTTACATAGGCAGACTGTATTCTGAAACCCGAAGGTTTTTACAATTTTTACAGAAATGTTCTGAGGTCTGCCGCTCACAGAGACTTCCGGCTGTCTCGAACTGGCAACCTTCAGATCTTCAGGTCTTATCTTCAGGCAAATGGAGCCATTAACCCTCTCGACTAAATGTTCTTCGACTAATACTCAGCTACTAAGGGTCGTGGCAACTGGACTATGCCAACTCACTCCAAGGCAGAAAGCATTTGAGGACACCCTGAAGTTCCAAGCTGGTTTACACATCAACCATGCTTACCTCAGGATGCACACCAAGAACCCTACGCCTGCCTGCCTGGCCTGCACAACACCTGCCTAAAATAACCAAAAAGAAGGTAAGTAGTCAGGAGGAGTGGTCTGGAGGTAGAGCTGTTGCCCTGCCTGAAGAAGCTAAGCAGGACCAGCCTTGGATGGGGAACCAGAACTCACTGACAAGTCACTGAGGTCGCAGTGGAATGTGAGCAATGTGGAGCAGGTCAGCTGACAAGAGACAGATAAAATCTTGAGAACCGGCCAAGGTGTGATCTGCAGCTGCCTGTGAAGGCTTGGAAGGTGCAACAGTGCAGGATGATGACCACACACTGAAAAGGAAACATCTGGAGAAATGGAGGGCTCTGTGAATTGTACATAGGACAATACTTGTAAAAACCCCATTTGAAAAAATGGGGTTTAGGAACAGCCTGCCAATGTTGCCTTGTGTCTTGAGAAATCTTGAAAAAGGAAGTATAAGAAAACCTTAAATAAATGAATGAATGAATAAGTCAGAAATAAAAACAGTGCCATGACAATATCAACTAACGCAGCCAACTGCCAGTCTGGGGTATCCTGGCAAGCCAAGCTAATAACAAAAAAAAAAAATCCATCCTGGCTCCCAAAAGGGGACAATAGGTATTCTCAGACTGCACAAATGGAAGGATGCATGGGAGTTGGGCTCTAGAGGTAAAGTCCCTCAGCATGGCAGAAAAAGCCAGCAAGATTCCACCTCAATGAACACAGGCACAAATAGAGTGCTTACATTTTTCGGCCCCTGTGTCATGCTATGAATGAGGCTGTACAAGAGCTGTTGCAAGTTCTATAAGAGCAGGCCACCAGGATTCACTGTAAAAATTCTAAATAAAACGCTGTTGCTTTCTGGCTTTTGTATTCTTACTTCAGCAAGCCTATTTCTTAGACACGTTGCTAAACACACCCACACACCCATTTTGTCCGACTGCACTATTTTCAGCAGAGCACTTTGGATAGTTATGACATAATTTCTGGAAGATTTCTGCAGATGCTACACATTGTAAAACATTATATTGGAACCTAAGGGTAAAGCAAGAGAGGATTCTACCAAATTGCTGGTTGAAAAAAACTTCTCCAGAAATTTATTTTTTGCTGAAGAAGGCATTCAGAAACTGCTCTGAACCACTAATGTTTAAAACGATCATTTTTATGTTATGTGTTCAACAGTGCAGAAAGAATTAAGACCAATACATGTTGAACTTTTATTGCAGCATTGTATTATTGCGGTCTTAAGTACCATGCCTTACAAACTGCAGCGGAGAAAACAGGTTCAACTTTTCACTAACGCTTAGTTTAAAAACACATACTCTTTTCCAATGTCAAACTTTGTCCTCCACATCCATGTAAGGAACTTGTAGGAAAGTCAGAATGATAAACTGCATGCACCCAGAGGAAAACAGTCTCCAATATATATATTCCGAACGTTTAAATTATTTGCAAAAAGTCATGAAGAAATTCCTTCCTGGGATATGTCTGACATTTTAATAATACAAAAAATTGAGCCTCAAACAGAGGAGGGCGGTAGCCAGACCGCAAGGCTGCCAAAACATTTGGCGGTACGCTGAAGAAGCTCAGCCAGATCACAAAGATTACCAGGCCATTGCCGCCAGCGCCTCCTAGGGAGCGGAGAACCTAGAATGGGAGTTCTTGGGAGATGAGAACCCCGAAGTGATGTCAGCGTGACCCAACATCATGATGCCATGGCCCAGGGCACCACAACCTCTGGCTACACTTCTGGGAGCTGGGAGGCGAAGCTGAATACTTTCTCTGGCAGCTCAATAGCTTCAGCTGGCCCTGCCTGCAGTGGTTGTCTCACCAAACGCTCATCTGCATGAAGATATAACTACCACTGGAACAGATTTAGAAGTAGCCTCTATACGGCAGCAACACTGCTACTTTCCCCATTTGTGGATAATTTATTTCCCTATCAGCATATTCTCAAAAACTACGAACCACATAGAGAAGAACGCAGCAAGACGCATGCGATGATACAACCTCCCACCACAGCCATTTTGCATTGAAAAAGGTCAGGAGACGTTTTAACAAACATCAGGGTGGACGTTTGTTTGGTTCATTGGTTGGTTGGTTGGTTTTTTTTAAATACTAACCTGTATTTTGATTGGCCATGAGAAGTTACTGACGTATACGTAGAAAGTAATATTTGGGTTGCTCCTGAAGTTGAATTTTTCACAGGAAAAACTATCTCTGTATTCCTTGATGTTAGCCTTTGAAATCACAGGAACCTCTTCTCCAGATATTGTTCCAGCTGTACAAGGACACAAAAATAATGAAAGCAGGTTCATTTTTGTTAATTTTAGTTTTTAGCCCTCTCCAACCCAGGTGACAGGAGGGGTCACAACACTTAATACATCCAACTGGTGTGTGTGTGTGTGTGTGTGTGTGTGTGTGTGTGTGTGTGTGTGTG
>JAJKFI010039533.1:0-20588 GCA_029204185.1 Lerista edwardsae | reverse complement strand
TGTGTGTGTGTGTGTGTGTGTGTGTGTGTGTGTGTGTGTGTGTGTGTTTCCATATTTATATATTGCCTTTCTAATCCTCAAATTTCTCTTTTCGCATCCTTAAATTTCTCTTCAGATATACCCAAGGCGTGCATAGGCTTTTACTTGGAATTCAGTTTTTATTTGAACAGATCGGACCTATTCTTGTATAATAGGTAGACTCTACAGCAGTGGTTCCCAAATCTTTTAGTGATGGGTCCCACTTTTCAAAACAGTCCATAGGGACCCCCTAGCTTTACAAGACTTCAAAAAAAAAAAAGTTTCACTTTATAAGTCACTCAAGCCTGTGTTTTTATTCTTTTTATTGTAGTTGGGGGAGGGAAGCTTTCTAGAGCGTTTATTGACCTCCATATTTATTGGGTTTGGACCATTCTGGTGGTCTTGCATTCCCTTTCGGCTGGCCTTTGATAAGAGCCAAGGCACATTCATGTGCTCACAAGTAGTTACACACGTGTGGCTCAGTTGCACTTCCATAGGGCTCAATATACTCTCCTATTCAGCGATCAGCTTGTCAGTTTCACAACCCTCCAAAAAAATCAAGTCAAAATATTTATTTAATATTACAATTAATTATAAATATTAAAATCAACTTTTTATTTTGGTTTAGTTGCACTTTTTAAAACAAAATACACATGTAGCAATTACAAAAATATTAATCTATTTGTTAATGAGTAGAGGAATATGTGCAAGAAGTTATTGCACCTATCTTACTAGGTAAGATAGTAAAAAAAAAAAACCCTGCATTTTCTCTACTGTTCCAACATTCCATCAGACTATGAGTGTTCCCAATCCCTACCGCACTAAAGTAGGGTTAATGTACAGTTCAGGCATGTTCTATTTTAATCATCATTACTAAAAGCATTGTCCCTTTTCAGGCCCCAAGACTGAATTTGAGAAGTGAATAATTCCTAGTATGATTCACATATATAATACGAATTTAAATTATGACATCAGTTGCCAATTGACTTAATAGGGAATTACCAGATCCAATTTACTTAGAACCTTGTAATTTAGATTAAATCTAATTTAATTCAATTTAAATTGTGATATATAAATGTTGATGAGCTTTGCTTCTGCAGAAGAATACAAAGTACTTTAACAGTGTCATGTTGCGGTTGTTCATGTTATTAGTATTTGAACTACTCTGAGTTAATGTGCTTTCTTTCAAGAAGCCATTGAGGCCCAAAGCATTAATGTTAGTTTGTTCACATAACAGTAAAGGGATACATGATCATCTGTAAGTAAACTGTGATCCTAAGAGTGCAACCCTATTGTTGGTCTTAGGCCGGCACAAGTGCATTATTCCGGGCCAGTACTGTCACTGCCTTAGGAGCTGGATGGGCTGACACAAGGACCCGCACCAGCCCATAAAGGCCACATCCAGTCTCCATGCCTGCTCAGCACAATGGGTTTGTACCAGCCGAGCTCAGCCAGCGTGTGGGATTGGGTAGCGCAGAGTAAGGAAAGGCAGATTGGGGTGGGGAAAGGTGGGGGCGGGCGGGTTGGTGGGTGGACTGGGCCCAGGGGGGCAGGACTGGCAGGTAGGCCATAGCCTAACCACCCCCCTGTCACAGATAGGAAGCCATTCTTTGACACCCCCTCCCAAGCAGGCCAGGCATACACCAGCCCTCTGCTGGTGCAGATCCAAGTAGCCTCATAGGCGTGGCTGGGGCTGTACTTGGGATAAAGGGACATATGTCCACTTACTCCAAGTTGCACCACAGCCACCTCCTAACCAGGGCTGGATATGGCGCAGACATCTTGGAAGCTGCAGACCTTACTCTTGCTAAATGTGGATGTTTACAATTTGAATTTTTAAGTTAGGGTTTTTTTAAAAAAAATGTTTTTTGGTTCAATGTTTTTACATAATATTTTGTCCTAATCTTGCTTTGTTAGGGGTGTTTCATGGTTGTGCATTTGCTGCAGTCCAAGAATGCCAGTTTGCATTCCAGAAGTATCATTTGATTACGTCAAAATAACAGCACTTCCTGCTTGTTGATGTCACTTCTAGTCATGACATGATTTCCGGTGGTTCCCAACTCGAGTACCATTCTAAAAAGTGGGTCTCAGTACTAAAATGTTTGAGAGCCACTGCCTTAACATATAATGGAAGTCTATACAGAACTAAAAGATGTATGAGGGGAGGAGAATCTAGGGGTTGAAGATACACGGCCTCTGAATATCAGCCATTCCCCTGTACTTTGTGTAGGTACCCATGTACTTTGTGTACTTTGTGTAGGTACCCATGTTTGTACCCAAAACTGGAACACATTCCATGAACGTAACTCTCTTCTGATTCAACACAAGCTGTATGCCTTTAGTAGCTAGTTAACACCACTGGCCTATAGAGATCTTGGGAATTTGGAAGACAACTACCGATACACAAAATTTTATATATATATAAAAGTTCCATAAGATGTTAAGATCCTTAAGATGTCAAAGAAAGCATATTTGAAATGAAAGTTTCTAAAATTTGTTGGTGAAAAATCCAGATACAAGACACACGTCAAGAAAATTGCTTATTTGCCATGTTTGCTCTTTAGTTCCTGATGAGAAATTAGTCTCTCACATAAAACATAAGACATCTAATTTCATCTGACAAATATTCCAGAGTGCATGAGAGAAGGTGGAACTGAGAGAGGGAACTGAGAAGCCTAGAAGTCCAATCAATTGCATCTATGAAGAACTTGACAAATGGTCTGTTTCCTTTCTTTCAGAAAGCAACTTTTATCACTTTGAACAGCCAGTTTTAACAGCTGTGACCTGACAATGCATCACTAAAAAATCCCATGCAGCAAACAAAGCAAAAGCAAAAACTAAGATAAACTATAGTACCTGTTACCATATTGCTTATATACTGTATATATTGTTTCCATTAGACATGCTGGAATAAGTAATAGTTCCAGTACACAAACATTCATATCTTTATCATCTTTGTGGATTACCTTACTTTGTGGATTACCTTACTTTTGGGTGTGGCTTCACCCAAAAGCTAATGACATGAAATGAAGTACTAAACAAAACCTATGAATATACTACCATGCGTTCCATATAAATAATTGAACCATTGGCTCTCTGCATGTTGATATAGCATACTGCAACCCAAAATCATGGTGGATAATTTTGGAAGAAGTTTACCTTCCAATATTCATTAAGAATAAAAATGGCTAAAAGAAACCTTATGTTACATGGAGAAAAATACTGCCTTTGGGAAATTCGAAATCACGTAATTCCAATAAATGCAATATTGTATAATTGGATATTTTTCTCAAACTTTACGCTGTTTTTAAGGATAACAAACATTTCTTGCTTTAGGGAGCCAATTTCTTTAGTTATTTTGCTTACTATCTGGCAAAATGCTTTGCTTCAGGGGAAAGAGACATTTGGTTGGGATGTATTTGTTGCACTTTACAAATAATTATGTATTTGTTAAAAAGAGAAGAAAGAACTATGAATTTTAATAGAGAATGGACAGCACTAGATAACTCTTTTTCTCCATTTTTTAAAATCCAGATTGAGGCAACTCTTTAGTCAGCCCATCTACAAACCGCATTCAAAATACAAGAGAAGGACAGTAAGATTTGGTTTCTATTGCAACAATGGCTTCCCAATTTTATGCCTACCACATGAGTATGCGAACAAAGAACTTGGTAATAGGTGCCTAGGTTATGGAAAAGCAATACGATTTATGTAAGGACATTTCCTAGAGGTTTATCAGATTTTACACCCAAAGAATGAAATATTTATTTTATTTAAAATATTTATATCCCACTTCCTCCTGAGATCAAAGCCTGAAACAATGGAAGCAGAAAATAGTAAATAGAAGCTTAAGTAAACAGAATCTGACATATGTGTAGGAATAAAACATTTGGAAAATTATCGAGAATAAATGTTGAACAATACATCTCATTAAGATAACCGTACTTGTCTCCACTAGCAATTAATTTGGCTCTCAGGTGTTTGGGTTATGAGTTTATGTTATTAACAGGAAAATAAAGATACAGTTTTACTGATTAATAACTGTTTTGTCAAAACCTTATCCCTGGGTCTGGGAAACTCTGTTGGAAAGAAATAGTTTTAACTGGCGGGTTTGAAGCAGAGGATTGAAAAATTTGATATGTCCCACTTATCTGTGGTTAGGGTTAATCAAATATTATCTCCAATAGCTGGAAAAGGTCTTGCAGTTAACACTCCTCCCAAATAGCCCACAATCTGATAATAAAAAACAAGGTTAGTCCAGTAGTTCAAAAAAGTTAAAAAAAAAAAAAAGACAATACTCCAGCTATATAACATACTGTGAGTCTTACTAAAGGTCATAAAAATACTGCACAACACTGCAATCAGTGCACCTTCCAATTCCACTATGAAATAACAACATATAAATTATTTGCCATTTAAACTGCTTGCCACTTGTGCCCACACCTTTCAAGATGTGCTTTTGATTGTCAGTGTGACTGAACTTTTAACACTCTCTTTGCATTAAAAGTATCTCTCTTTTGGACATGTTCCAATTCTACCATTTATTAATAACATTAACATACATTCTGAGGCTTTCATAGCCAACATTGCTATTATTATAATTAAAATTATATGGATTTAATTGCAGTGGTCTAGTAAAAACCTGAACACCTGTTTGCCCACGTATTTGGTGAGGTTTTGAGAGAGAGAGAGAGAGAGAGAGAGAGAGAGCACACGCACGCACGCACACACGCACTCACTCACTCAAACTGTCCCTCTCAGCCAAGAGAAAGCCTGACTTATATATGTTGGTAACATATTGGACTTGTGCCTTCAGTTAGCGCCTAAGTTTTTGCACTCACACCTGTCGACTAACTAATAGCTTGTGTATTCAGAAGATTTAGCCGAGAGGGTTAATGCCTCCGTTTGCCCGAAGATAACACCTGAAGATCTGAAGGTCGTGAGCTCGGGACTGCCGGAAGTCTCTGCGAGCAGCAGACCTTGGAAACTGCGGCTGATTAAAAGCTGAGTTTCAGCTGCCTCGTGGGAGGAGGAGTGTGCTGAAATCAGCTGCATCTCTGGTGGCAGCAGGGAAGCCTCATCAGCCAGCAGACGACAGATGGGTGGCTAAAGAAAGAAGGCTAAATCCAGAAAGAAAGATCTGTAGGAGTGTTGTTCTTGGAAGATAGAACATTCTGTAAATTGTAAAAACCTTCGGGTTTGTGAGAAAGTCTGCCTATGTAAACCGCCTTGAGTTCAATCATTAGAGAAATCTAGTGATATTAAGAAAGGCGGTATATAAATAAATGTATTATTATTATTATTATTATTATTATTATTCCTAGGAGATTTACGGCGCAATCTTAACCTGTGCTGGAACAGGCAGGCTGGCTGTACCCAATGTAGGTTGGGAGCAGGCTAGAGCCTCCACGGAGCAAGGGAACGTTTGTCTCCTTACCCCGGGTTAGGCAGCAACCATCCCAATGGGGCTGCTTGGATCTGCGCCTACGGTTTAGCAGGTGCAAGTCCAAGCATGCTTCAGCGGCCTGAATTGGGGCTGCGCAGCCTAGGAATGGAGGTTTGGATGCAGCCTAAGGGCCGCATACAGGCTCCTCCCACCCAGGCCACCCCGCCTGCCAGAACACCTTTCCACCACCCCTCCTGCCTCCCCCCACCCAGAGAAGCCCCTACACTGGCTGAATTCAGCCAGCACAGGAGCGGCTTACCAGCTGTTGTCTTTGGCCCTGCTGTGTTAATGCTGCTGCCTGTGTTGGCAGAGCGCGCCTTGCGCTGACGCGTACATGCTTTACAGCATGTGCATGACAGTGTTGGGTCAATGCAAGTGGCTTGCATCAGCACAAGGGAGTGATTGGATTGCCCTTTGAATTCTGGCATTCATAAGCAGTCAAGCATTATTAAAACTCAAAGTGTCTTCATATTCTTCTTGTGCTTTTGATTCTCGATCACCTCCCTATGCATAATGGTATAAAAAATTTGTGCACCTTATTTGGAATACAGAAGGAATTTTTTTCTGTAATGAAACTAGCTTGCAATCTTGAGGCATATATGTTATTCCAGGTGTTTGAGTAATATGTAACTAACGGTGCATTTTCTTTTCTTTTCTTGGCCATGGACCATTGCCTTTAACATTGCCATTGAGATCTGGATCATAGCATACGATGCTGGGGAGACAGTGGTTGATACGATGATAATTCCAACTCCTACTAGAGTTGGAACTTGATCACTTTTGGTCCATCTTTACATACCTAATCTAAAAAAGCAATCAAAGGTTATTCTTGCCAAGCTTCTGCTTTCAGCAGCAGAAGGTGCCATTTGAGATATTATAATAGTTTTTCCAGGCCCGTGCCTTGATTTCTCTATCACATGTCTTTTCTAGAAACCGTTATATATCACATGTAACTTAAGCCAAAACAAGCTTTCAGCTTCCCTTCTACTTCTATAACAGCACAATCCACACATTGGGCTAGAATAGGTAGGCTGACACTTGGAGCCCTGGAAAAACAATTATCCTTCCCCCAGGTAGAGTGCAGTGGCTCTGATGGGGCTACTTAGAGCTGTGCCGCCAAAATCAGCAGCACAACTGAGCGCAGAAATTGGGGCTGCCTGGGCTGGGGGCAGAGGTTAGGATCCGAGTGCCAGATCCTGCCTCCGCCCCCTCCCCAGGCCAGTCCACCCACAGGCCCGCCTGCTCTCCGCTCTCACACTGTCCCATTTTGCCCTTTCCCCTGCCCTATTCCACTTCCTGTCGCCCTCCCAAAACCCCTGCGCTGGCCTTGCAAGGCAGCCTTACACCTCAGTAGTGCACGTTTGCAACACCTGGAGGCCGGCACAAGCAACTTGTGCCAACTTAGAATGCCCTCTAAGAAGCACTGGCAGCTGAATCCTAACTAGCTTTCCAGCCCTTTGCACCCATGCCAATGGAGTGCACACTGTATCTTGCAGTGGTGGAGGGGGGGGAACACACACAGAGGCCTCTTCAACATCAGTGCGGAAAAGTTGGTTAAGACTGGGCTGATAATCATTGATTTTAATCAGTGGGGTGTCCTTTACCCCACTGAAGACAGAAATTTCAATTGTAGGTGCTCTCACAGTTAATGGATTAGCTGGCCTGGATGCAAGCTTTGAGAGATCGGTAGCATGCAGTAGAAATTCTTTGCTGGCTTATATTAAATCTCCTTGTTGTATTCAATGAAGCCATCAATGGAACCTGGAAAATTTTGGGAAGGAAGCAACAAACAGCAATCAATCACTAAAGACTCTCCTGCCTGGAAGGTCTGCAAGGGTTGTATTGTATTAGCAGGTCCTCCAAGCAGCCTGGAGCTCTCATTGGCAGTGGGACTTGTGGAGGCTTAAAATGTCTCCATAATCCCTGGCTACAATGGACAGTTATGGGACTAGGTGCATTGGGTGGGAAAAATTCAGAATGGCTCAGTTATTTGTTTCCTGATCTGTAGGGAAGTAACTTGATTTATTTCCAAGCTAATTTAATGCAAGTCATGGAAAGTTTGTCCATCACTAGTACCCTATGCAGTTCATGTTATAGCCAAAACAATATAAAGCCAATTTCCAGAGGTAATTTTAACTGCAGACTGAGGCATCTTATCATTTTAAAACGCACAAATCATTGTCTGCATATCAAATGGATCATATTAAGTGCATACTAAATAGGGCAGAGATTTTCAATGTCACCTGAGGAAAACTGAAGCCCTGTACCTATCAAGTTAATGGACAGAGGTTGCCCGAATCTCCTTAGTGGTTCTGAAAACCACAACTAATAGATCTGTTACAAATTGCATATGATAGTTGATTGAGATAAATCTACTTTTAATGATGATGTAGAAGATAGAGTGCAAGTGCGTCCTTATTAGAAACTTAACAAAATTATTCCAGAAACTGAAGTGCTACTTTGCATGATATAATGGGAAAGAAAACAGGCAACCGCGGTTTGATGTACTTCACAATATACTGATCTGGAAACCTTAGCTCTTCTCAGTGCAATAATAGATTGCGTTAAGCCCTTGTGTAGTGTTTGACAGTACGAAACAGTATTAACATGTACATAATGAAATTAGAAAGTTGGTATGTTTGCTTTCTATTCAAACTAGAAGATTTCTATTAAATATACAGTTACTAAATATGTAAGATATTGCATAACATTGCGGCTAATCCATAATAAGAAAGTGAGACATAAAATTGGATTTAACCACTCGTTACAGATATATCAACATACAAAATAGAAGACCATAAATCCTGAATTATTTAGGGGGGTGGGAACTGCACACAAATTCTCCAAGTCACAAGAGCTAATACCTCTGTCACTTAGCATACAAAGCTATCTTACCCACTGGAGTGAAAGCAATATCTAGGAGCATTGCCTGTATATCATAGTGCATACAAAGTTCTGAATCAATATATCAGCTCTACAAGAACAAAACTCTGGGACAGGTGAAAAGGAGAACTCCTTAGATGAGCCTCTTAGAACGACATCTGAACTGCAGCCTACCTATTTCACTTTGAATTATTCTACATGGTGCACAGTTCTTCAACTAATCCACAGATATTTAAGACTATGTTTCTCATTGGCCTAAGTGCTTTGCCACATTTACCTGCTCAGTCTCCTCACCTTCAATACCTGTAACGCATTGCCACTCCTATTCCTGTTTCCTCACATAGTTCAACCCTACTTGCACGTTTTCCTGTTTTAACATTTTGAAGTATTTAATTGTATTTATTTAAAGTCTTTTTATCCTGCAGCTTACATTCAATTTAAATATGCTAAAGGTAACATAAAAACAAAACCAAATATCAATCATACATCCCCTCCAGGGATCCCCACTTATACAGAGATATACAGGTTGCATACATGCACGCGCGCACGCACACACACACGCACACACACACACACACACACACACACTTCAAAACTAAAGTATAACACTAAGATGCAAAACACAACCCTAAAAAGTTGGGTTTTCAGTGTCCTAGGAATGATAGGAAAGCGGACTAACCAGATCTCTACCAAAAAGATGTTCCACATGTGAGCTGTCACCACAGCAAAGACCCTTGCTCTCTCCTGCGTCATTGTCATTTGAATAGCCACTGGTGGTGGAACATGGAAAAAGACTTCAAAGAGAGGTTTTGTTTCATGCAGGAGGAGCCAATCCTTTAGCTACCCTGGGTTGCACTGATAATGACCAGTGCTGCTAGAATGGACTGGCAGCTGTGTAATTGATGTAGTAGCAAATGACCATTTGATGTAGCTAAGTTATTGGAGCAAAAACTCGCAGTCCTGCTGAGAAAAAGGAGCCCCTGTCCCTTCCCTTCCAAAAGATGGTTTCTCTTTCCCCCCAGACATGCATTGAGCAAAATTTGGCTTCACCTGAAACCTCCAAGGACGACCAAAGCTGTGCCACCCACAGCCCCGGTGGTGTTTCAGAATTGCTGTTTAGGCTGAAGAAAATGCAACTTTCAATTTTTCGACAAAAGTGGAAGTTACATTTTTAATGCCTTATAAGGCATGATGAGGCCCAGGGAAGCCCTGGAGGTTTTTTTGGCCTAAACGGTCATTCTGAGACCCACCAAGGCCTCAGGTGGATGCACACAGTCTTGTCAGGCCTCAGAAAATCCTCCAGTCAGGTTCGGAGGGTGGGGGGAAATCCGCGGGTTTAATTACCTGCAGATTTTTTTTTTATCGACAAGGGTTCCAAGAATGGAACTTCACCAATACTATTGAATAAATGATTCTGTTTCTTCTTTCCTCTGAGGCATAAGCATGTATTCACCACAAAAGGTCATTATGGAGAACAAGAGGGTGTGAACTCTTTCCACCGTCCCACCCAGTCCTGCCCACAGCTCAGTCAAAGAACATATGTTTGGTTAAATGCAGGAAAACATGCTCTGATATGCCCCAGGGGGATACGACACCATGAGCCCACCTGTGTGTTTTAGAATTCAAGATGGGTAAGGATAATATGTACCAAATTGTGACAAAGTTAAATGAAAGTCACTTGCAGATTCTACAACATTAACATTTGTAAAGTATTGCTCCCAATCTTTTTATACTGCACTAGTTTTTAATTGCCTGATTTCTTCCCTTGTCTTGTAATCAATGTTAACTAGAAAAGTTAATACGTTTTGCAAAAGAAAATTCATTAGCATTTAATTTAGATCTCTTCTCCTGCTCACTATATAGCAATCTTTACAAACCCTTACAAGACAGCAAGGTTAAAACAACAAAAAAAAGTTTTACAAAAGGTTAAATGCTGTTGGCAAACATCATGAATTCTTGTAGTACTTCTAGGCTTTGACATAAACCTTGTGCCACTTTTTCTAGGATGTTTTCTAGAACAAACTGGTTACTTTTTTTAGCAAGTAAAAACATAATGTCACATTTCATGCTTTCTTCATTACAGATTTCACTGAGTATTCTACTTTTTACATGTTAGACAGTGAACATGCATCAGTTCTTTAAAGGTAAAGGTTTCCCCACGACCAAATGGTCTACTCGTGACCGACTATAAGGGGCAGTGCTCATCTCCGTTTCAAAGCCTGTAGAGCCGGCTTTTTGTCCAAGGACAAGCTTCCGTGGTCATGTGGCCAGCATGACTCTACACCTTAGCTCACGGAACACCATTACCTTCCCACCGAAGTGGTCCCTATTTATCTATTTGCATTTAGGTGCTTTCGAACTGCTAGGTTGGCAGGAGCTGGGACAAGCAACGGGAGCTCACTCCGTCATGCAGTCTTGAACTCCCAACCTTCCGGTTGGAAAGCCCAGCAGCAGCGCTTTAACCTGCTGCACCACCACGTCCCTTTTCTTTAGCAGTTCTTTAGTTGGCCTTATATCCAGGGATGGCGGAATCTTTAGAGTTGCCTGAAGCAGCCCCATCCTGCTGCCCCTCTGTTTTTCAGATGTCTGCATCTTCCCCACAGCTCCTGCCTCCTTACCTCTTTTCCTGCCAGCAAGTTGTCAAAACTGGCCAGAGTGGAATGAGAGAGGAAATCATGGGAAAGATCCTCTGTGTTAGCCTGTTTTGGACAATCATGAGTGGGAGAACAGGTAAGGAGGGAGCCATCTTCCCACTGACACTCTTGGCAGGAGACCTCCAGGAACAGAACTGCAACAGTTGTTATCTTCTCCTCCAATTTCATAGCTATGACTCTCAGCAATGGTGCCAGAGGAGATGGCAAGCTCCACTCTTCTCACGCACTTTCCAAAGAAGCAAGTGAAAAGAAGATGGGGCAGTAACTGGGTGGCATGGCCAATGCAGGCAAAGGGCTGGAGAGCTGGCAGGAAGAATGCAACATTTGCATATTTTCTCTTCTGTTTGCAGCTAATGAATTCCTAAGTGAGAAAAAATGTGCTTATTTCTGGTCATGACCTGTTTAATGATATCACTTCCTGCTTAACTGCATCATTTCCGGGCCTCATCAGGCATCATAAATGCTGTCTGGCCTTCTATACGAAATGAGTTTGACATGCTTGCTCGATATTCAAAATGGTGTTCAATAATACCCAGGCCGCAATCCTATATACACATTCATGGGAGTAAGCCCACAAGACACAATGGGACTTACTTCTGAGTAGACACGCATAGGATTGTGCTTCCAGTCTCGCGCACTCTGTGTGCGTGCGTTTCTCTCACTCCAGGACCCCTACTTGCTACAGGAGGCAATTGATTGCTTTGTGAGTAATAGTACTGCAATTGATTCCCTCAGCTCACCTCCCTGGCACAGGCAAATGCAATTTTTAAGAGTATTTTCTAAACAAATGCATTTTTTTTTGGTGAATGCCCTCGAATATAAATGAAGTTTTATTAGGTTAGAAAAACCAGTGTAATCATTTTACAAAAAGTGCTTAATCAGCTTAGGGAAGTTATTACAGGCACAGTATGCATTAAGTAGCATTTCCCCCTTTCCTAATAGCTATGGGGAAAGAACGAACTGAGGGGAAAAAAATCTATTTCCATTGATGCACAAGGGATTAAGCACCTGAACGCCCCCTAATATATGGGTTATATCAAGTCAGAAAAGCCATCTAGTGCTGTTCATGACTCAAGAGTTACAGCAAGCTTTTCTAAGGTGTTATTGAGCTTCACCACCTCTGCAGTTTGAAGGTTATGTTTTGAATAAGTAGTCAAAAATAATAACCTCACATTAGTATCAATAGAATCCTTAAATGAACCACTGGGAGAACAGAAAGTAACATTTTATATTAAATCCTTTGTATACACAAATTCTCCCTTGTTTCTTCTATTTCATCAATACGCACAATTTTCCTACTGGGACATTCTTCAGTAATATCCTAGAGGGGTATACAGTACCTTGGTTCCTCCATCGCTAGCTCTTTTGAAATAAGCGATTCTAAATGTTTAGTACCGTGACACATGAAACAAACACTGCATTAGGGAAATGAAGCTCTTCTTAACATCTTGGCTTGTGTTTTGAACTGAAATCAGAAAATATATTTGGAGGGTTTTTTTACCGCCAGTAGAACTGCGATGCACTGACCCAGTCTTAAAAAGCTTCCATGGTGTCTTCTTTTGTCAGTCTATTAAAGAGACTGTCCCTCTATAATACTTGCCAAAGCCAAGGAATGAACAGCTCTATTGATTGAATTGCTCACTCCATTGCATCAAGTCATCATAGGATAAGGACTTGGAGGCAAGAGATGTAGTCAAGTATTCTCCCAACAGTGTCAAGTTGCTAGCCCCAGGGATCCTAATGGAAAAAAAATTATAACTGGTAGCTACTACCTATTGGACATCTTATCCAGTGGTGTAATCCAAGGCTCTAGGAACCAGAATGCTGACCGGGACTATCCTATGATTGACAGCCCGTCCGTTCTGGTTCCACCGCCGTCCCGCCTGCCGCATGGGCTGTCCTCGGATGACGCGCCCCACCACCGCTCGCCCAGGCACCCGGCGCGCCCCCACCCGTCCCCCCGGCAAGCAGGCGCCCTCTCCGCGGCCACGGGCACTTCGCAGCGCCCTGTCCATCACGGAGCGGGGCGAATGGCGGCAAGTGGGCGGAGCTAGGCCGGCGGAGCATTCTGGCTACATGACACCACTGATCTTATCTGATTTGATAGGAACTGTAGCAGCTGGTTAAGGATTCAGAAGTCTGCTTTTTGCAGCTATCTGGCAAGAAGGTTATATGGGGAAGGGACTATAAGGGCATGTGCAGTTTGCTTTGGGAAAAAATAATGCTGTGTTTCAGACTGATGAGCTTGTACAGATTACCAAAATACCAGACTGAGTTCTCTCATTCTGGGCCAGCTTGGTCATATGTATCATCTCACCTGCCTGCTTTTCCATGTTCAATTGGACATTTACAAAAGATAGGAGAGGCTATGACTCTTCAGTATTCTCTCATCACAATGAAATTGACTCTATAAAAGGTGTCATGGCACACTTCCCGCTACTTGAGAAAGCAGGGCACATGAAACGCTGTTAGCCAAAGTCACAAATGAGTCTGTGACAAAAGGAAGTTTAAATTTCCATTTATCATCAAGTATTGCAATTTTGGACCAATAGCTCCTGGTATTTTAAAAAACAACTTGTTCAACAAAATATATCAGTGAACATGTTCTGTTGTTTTTTTTTTTTCATATATTTGACCCAACCCACAATGCTGCCATCGGTATTTTCTGAGTCTTCTGCAAGTAAGACAAAGGCAACCATCCAAGAAAACATGGAGACGCAGAGTGCTGAACAGAGTCATTGTGCATTCCATCATTGTCCTGCCTAAGATGACTTTGGAAAACACCATACTCAGGCAATGTAGGGAACAGGAGAGTGTGAGGAAAGGCTCCAAACATAGTGATTCATGACCCACCACTGGCTCGCAAGCCAATTTCAGGTGGGCCGCGAAGCACCTAGAGCAGCCAAAAAGAAATGATGGGAAGATGGGATGCTGGAAAGGGGGAGGGCTGTGGGATTGTTGCTTATTTCAAGGTTGTAAATAGGCTTTTTTCTTTCTGATTCATTTTGCTATTGGCAAATGGCTGAGAAATAACCCAACATTGCTGCATTCTCAGGAAAGCAGCAGGCTTTCTGGTGTCACAATGATGGCACTTCCAACCATTGCACCACTTCTGCTGGGTCCTGGGCAGATTGTCATTCTATAAAGTGGATCCCAATCCAAAAACATTTGAGAACCACTGATCAAACACATCCTTCTTCCTCCTCAATCATGTCCTGACAGAAAGAGGTGAGTCCACTGTTTTTAAAATATGATTGTTTTATCCCACTTCTCCACTGAACAAGACCTATTTTCCATCCTTGAGTTTTTGAAAAATTGATGTTCAACAACTCTGCCATACATGACCTTCAAAGTTTTTCATGGGCCAGTAAATCCTGAGTATTTTATGCTCAAGGTTGTTAATCTTTTAAGAGAACTTAACATACTGTACAGCAAAGTTCTGGACCACACTGTACTCCTTTGACATGAGATACCAACCAAGGGCTTTGTTTCATAACAAAAGAAAAACAATATCTATCATTGAGCAAAAGTTACTATTAAATATTAAATGTGATGGCTACAATGTTCTTAATTAACTAGATAAAAGAACTGGAACTTGCAGAAGCAAATCTCAATATCTGCTTGCAAAACATCAGAGAGCGAGAGATACCTTTTATTTGAAGTACAATATCTACATATCTCTACTGTGTTCTACAATCACCACTGGTCTATTTGGAGGGAAAAGCCCCATGCAATTGGCACATTAGTAACTGAAGTTCTTATCTCAGGGATCCAAAAGATATACAAATTAAAACTGTGTGTGACTGGAGACTAATTATCTCTTAATTAGACGTTTAGCTTGTTTTTAAACCATTAACTGAACTATTAACAGTGCTCCCATTCCATGACAAACTGTTCTTATCTCAATTATTTTAAAATTTGCACATGCACCCAAGTGGTGATGAATGGTACATTTTCAATCAGTCCTGGGAGTCGCCTAGTCCAATCGCAGAAAGTGGTAGCACAGTATAATTTAATTTATACCATTTATCCACCAAATTTATCCAGTTTCCTCAAAGAGGTTTTCACAAAGACTACACATCTTCTTTATAAACTTATTCTAATTGTTCTACATCTGAATTTTAAATATTTCAATGTCTTATATTATTTAACATATTCATATCCCATTTTTCTATTTAAAAAAATATCATGTGGCTAACAAAATATAACAAAAACTATCTTTAAAAAACCCACAAACGCTACTAAAACAATAACATCAAATAAAAACAATAGCTAAAGCAGGAGTTCACTCAATTAAAATCCTTGGAGAATAGAACGAATTTAACCTGACACCTAAAAGGCACCAATATTGGTGAAATCATCCTTTGCCACCACTGAGAAGATCTGCTTTCCACTTACAGTAGGAACACAGGAAGCTGCCATATAACAAATCAGATCATTGGTCCTAGTTTACTGTGCTCTATGTTACCTGATCCTCCACAGTTTCAGACAGGGTTCCCAGCCCTACCTGGGGATGCCAGAGACTTTGGACACAATCCTAACTTGAAGTTAGGTTAGGCCCAGGAGTGTCACAAATTCACTGTAAAGTGCGTTTTGACCATTCTCGGAATTAGGGAGGATGACACACTTCTGTGAGCTGGCCTCCCTGATCTCAACAGTGGTGAAAATATGCTTTACGGCATGTTTGCAACAATCCTGGTTACAAGTCCCTTGTACCAGCCTAACTCCAGGTTAGGATTGAACCCAAGACTTTCTGCATACATGACATGCCCTATCACCATGATCTATCACCCTTCCCCTGCCTAACTTTGGACTGAGAGGGTACTTAAAAACACCATCCAAACCCAAATGAGTGTCAGATTCACTCTCTCAATACTAACTATAGCAAAATTATTTAATACCATCCATTCTTCCAGTGTATTGAACTCTCAGACCTTATTGTATTTGTCAGACACATTGCGAACAGCCAAGATGCTAAAAAAAAGAAAAGAAGCAAATCTGAACACTTGCAAGAGAATCAAGCCAAACACTGCCTTGAGCTTTTGTGAACAAATCAATGGTTTGCAAATGCTTAGATACCCACTAACACTGCTACCTCCCCATTCCACCAAAGCAAAGTACTTCTCTTGGCTGGTGGGAAAGGCAGAGGAAGTGGGCACTTGGAGTAGTCTTGTGACATCTTTCCCTGTTGGGGACTGGGACTATCAATCACAGAATCTCTAGGGGGGAAATCTCTAGGGGGAAAATGATGCTGTATCATTTACACTTAGAAGAGGGGCCTCAGAGATTAAAATGATGGAAATAGCATTTTATTCACACCTGACACCTTGGAAGTATCTGATGCAATCTTTCCCATGCCCCAAAGGTGTGTTGCTTTGGGGGAAGAGAAACTGGAAAGTGGCAGTGTCCAATGAAGCTTGTATGTGAGCTTTTCTGAGTGATTTGATCACTTGCAAAATGCTTTTGTAAACACTTCTGAGCCTATGTGAATCAGCCACTTGCAAAGGACTGAGGTTTTGCTAGCATATACTTGGAATGCTTATAATAGCTTGACCTCATTCCATGCCAAACACTAGGGGTGCATCTGCATCCCTACTTTTGTCTGAATTTTGCTCAACTGAACAGTTTTTTAAATGTCCAAAACAGGACATAAGGTTCTGAACCATTGCTGAAGATTATACAAGTATCTTCTGCTGAATGAGTTGTGTGATAAATCATTTATAATAAAAATATTTGAAAACAGTGTTATGTACTTGTTCAGAAGTAATTCCACTGTGTTCAGTAAGACTTGGGCTATAATCCTATCTTACCCACTGGAAACATTCATCTCTAATAATAGGCCTCTTGCTTAGACCTATGAAACAAAGCATGAAAGGGACAATGATGAAAAATGAATTCACTATTCCTTACCACAAGCAGAGTTCACTTGCTAAGCTTTTAACCTGTGAAAAAGTAACTGCAACGCTACATTATTTAATTATTATTTATTTATTGTATTTTTACCCTGCCTTTCTGCCCCACATTGGGGCAACAATACAACAATACAATACAGTCTTTTCATCTGTGAAAATGCATCACAAATTCATATCCTCTCCTTATGACAAATATAAAATGATAGAATCTGAAGACTACTGAGAAGACTCCGCAACCATTGGGTTTGTCACACACTTGAGGCTGTGCCATTCATTAAGGGAAGGTTCAGTTCTTGATTGTTATAGTAAACCCAAAGAATCATCTTACCCTGCTTTTTCATTAGAATGCCATTTCTAACTCTATTTGACAACATATTTTATGTTTACTCAAATGATGTATTCAAAGTAGTTTTAGAAAATTATTGTGCTCTACCATGAGGTTATCAATCCCAATCAATTATTCCCAATCAAGAATTATTATCTTCACATATAATGCCTAGAAGCTGCCCTAAGAGCTATTAAGGTGTTTAGAAAATTGAAGTTTGGACAGTAAATCACCATTAAACTATCACTTCCATTGCTGCAAACAGCTATACATGTGGTCTCCTGTGCATGGACATAATCTTTCATGTAAAAATAGTTAACGCCCTTGAGCCTTACCACATAAAAAGGCTCACATTCTCATTCAGGAATTACAGCCCAATTCTACACTTCCCTGGTGCCCAGGCCCATATATTCCCTAAGAGACAGGTTTTTCCACCCTGACTCAAAGCTGCCACGTGTCACTAGACATATTAAGTTTCTAATAATAATAATAATAATAATAATAATAATAATAATAATAATAATAATAATAATAATAATAATAATAGGATTTATATACCGCCTTGCTTAGGTCACCAGATTTCTCTAATGACTATAACTCAAGGCGGTTTACATAGGCAGACTGTATTCTGAAACCCGAAGGTTTTTACAATTTTTACAGAAATGTTCTGAGGTCTGCCGCTCACAGAGACTTCCGGCTGTCTCGAACTGGCAACCTTCAGATCTTCAGGTCTTATCTTCAGGCAAATGGAGCCATTAACCCTCTCGACTAAATGTTCTTCGACTAATACTCAGCTACTAAGGGTCGTGGCAACTGGACTATGCCAACTCACTCCAAGGCAGAAAGCATTTGAGGACACCCTGAAGTTCCAAGCTGGTTTACACATCAACCATGCTTACCTCAGGATGCACACCAAGAACCCTACGCCTGCCTGCCTGGCCTGCACAACACCTGCCTAAAATAACCAAAAAGAAGGTAAGTAGTCAGGAGGAGTGGTCTGGAGGTAGAGCTGTTGCCCTGCCTGAAGAAGCTAAGCAGGACCAGCCTTGGATGGGGAACCAGAACTCACTGACAAGTCACTGAGGTCGCAGTGGAATGTGAGCAATGTGGAGCAGGTCAGCTGACAAGAGACAGATAAAATCTTGAGAACCGGCCAAGGTGTGATCTGCAGCTGCCTGTGAAGGCTTGGAAGGTGCAACAGTGCAGGATGATGACCACACACTGAAAAGGAAACATCTGGAGAAATGGAGGGCTCTGTGAATTGTACATAGGACAATACTTGTAAAAACCCCATTTGAAAAAATGGGGTTTAGGAACAGCCTGCCAATGTTGCCTTGTGTCTTGAGAAATCTTGAAAAAGGAAGTATAAGAAAACCTTAAATAAATGAATGAATGAATAAGTCAGAAATAAAAACAGTGCCATGACAATATCAACTAACGCAGCCAACTGCCAGTCTGGGGTATCCTGGCAAGCCAAGCTAATAACAAAAAAAAAAAATCCATCCTGGCTCCCAAAAGGGGACAATAGGTATTCTCAGACTGCACAAATGGAAGGATGCATGGGAGTTGGGCTCTAGAGGTAAAGTCCCTCAGCATGGCAGAAAAAGCCAGCAAGATTCCACCTCAATGAACACAGGCACAAATAGAGTGCTTACATTTTTCGGCCCCTGTGTCATGCTATGAATGAGGCTGTACAAGAGCTGTTGCAAGTTCTATAAGAGCAGGCCACCAGGATTCACTGTAAAAATTCTAAATAAAACGCTGTTGCTTTCTGGCTTTTGTATTCTTACTTCAGCAAGCCTATTTCTTAGACACGTTGCTAAACACACCCACACACCCATTTTGTCCGACTGCACTATTTTCAGCAGAGCACTTTGGATAGTTATGACATAATTTCTGGAAGATTTCTGCAGATGCTACACATTGTAAAACATTATATTGGAACCTAAGGGTAAAGCAAGAGAGGATTCTACCAAATTGCTGGTTGAAAAAAACTTCTCCAGAAATTTATTTTTTGCTGAAGAAGGCATTCAGAAACTGCTCTGAACCACTAATGTTTAAAACGATCATTTTTATGTTATGTGTTCAACAGTGCAGAAAGAATTAAGACCAATACATGTTGAACTTTTATTGCAGCATTGTATTATTGCGGTCTTAAGTACCATGCCTTACAAACTGCAGCGGAGAAAACAGGTTCAACTTTTCACTAACGCTTAGTTTAAAAACACATACTCTTTTCCAATGTCAAACTTTGTCCTCCACATCCATGTAAGGAACTTGTAGGAAAGTCAGAATGATAAACTGCATGCACCCAGAGGAAAACAGTCTCCAATATATATATTCCGAACGTTTAAATTATTTGCAAAAAGTCATGAAGAAATTCCTTCCTGGGATATGTCTGACATTTTAATAATACAAAAAATTGAGCCTCAAACAGAGGAGGGCGGTAGCCAGACCGCAAGGCTGCCAAAACATTTGGCGGTACGCTGAAGAAGCTCAGCCAGATCACAAAGATTACCAGGCCATTGCCGCCAGCGCCTCCTAGGGAGCGGAGAACCTAGAATGGGAGTTCTTGGGAGATGAGAACCCCGAAGTGATGTCAGCGTGACCCAACATCATGATGCCATGGCCCAGGGCACCACAACCTCTGGCTACACTTCTGGGAGCTGGGAGGCGAAGCTGAATACTTTCTCTGGCAGCTCAATAGCTTCAGCTGGCCCTGCCTGCAGTGGTTGTCTCACCAAACGCTCATCTGCATGAAGATATAACTACCACTGGAACAGATTTAGAAGTAGCCTCTATACGGCAGCAACACTGCTACTTTCCCCATTTGTGGATAATTTATTTCCCTATCAGCATATTCTCAAAAACTACGAACCACATAGAGAAGAACGCAGCAAGACGCATGCGATGATACAACCTCCCACCACAGCCATTTTGCATTGAAAAAGGTCAGGAGACGTTTTAACAAACATCAGGGTGGACGTTTGTTTGGTTCATTGGTTGGTTGGTTGGTTTTTTTTAAATACTAACCTGTATTTTGATTGGCCATGAGAAGTTACTGACGTATACGTAGAAAGTAATATTTGGGTTGCTCCTGAAGTTGAATTTTTCACAGGAAAAACTATCTCTGTATTCCTTGATGTTAGCCTTTGAAATCACAGGAACCTCTTCTCCAGATATTGTTCCAGCTGTACAAGGACACAAAAATAATGAAAGCAGGTTCATTTTTGTTAATTTTAGTTTTTAGCCCTCTCCAACCCAGGTGACAGGAGGGGTCACAACACTTAATACATCCAACTGGTGTGTGTGTGTGTGTGTGTGTGTGTGTGTGTGTGTGTGTGTGTGTG
>JAJKFI010039532.1:0-10079 GCA_029204185.1 Lerista edwardsae | reverse complement strand
TCTCTCTCTCTCTCTCTCTCTCTCTCTCTCTCTCTCTCTCTCTCACACACACACACACACACACACGTATATTATTTGCCAGGAAAAAACGTTCTCTGCTTTCTTCACTTCCCCCCCCCCTTGGCAAATAAGTATGCCTAGAGATCCCAATTTGTACTGGGATCACAGTGACAAAGTACAGTTAAAGTCTCTCTACACTACTACAGTTCTGCTACATGGAGAGAAGAGGGGCAATCCAGCAGCTACTAGATGTTAAAAATGCAAGCATATGCTTGCACAAAATGTCTGAAATAATGTGCAATTTGACTCTTACTGAATAAGCTAACAAATCAATAATGCAGTGACTCCAAGATCAGCAGAGAAAGAAAACTTCCTTTATGAGGCAACTGCATTTTGTTGTGAATATAGAAACAGTACTGCACAGAGGTCAAAGACAGAAAGATTCTCTATGGTCTATTTGGAGTTGTTACAGAAAATCTGTACATTAGCTGAGCTTAGGGAATGGCCAGAAACTGAGAGTATCTGCCCTGAGAATATTTGTCCGGTGTTTGAAGTATGGCACCCTTTTACTATTTATTTCATTACACAGCTGTAATGAGTAAATTGGGCAAAGTAATTTTAACAGCACATGTGCTGCAGAAAGGATTTTGATTAAAACGTGTTAATAGTTGACTAAGCAAAATTCACCCAGAACAAGATCCAACTACCTATCTGAATAATAGAAGGCTGATTGTAACAGCAAGAGTCACACAACATGTTTTCCCCTGGTTATTATGTACAACAGTGATTAAAATGCAGTGGAGCAGCACATCAGAAAGTTTCATTTTCTTTCAAAACTACACTCTGCAAAAAATACAAAAGACATATCTAAAAGGCATATCTAGGTTGTCAACTGAGGTAGGCATTTAGTTAATGAATCATATACCTTTCAAATGATAACATTTATATCAGTGTGCTCATTGTCAAGCTCTGCATGCCATCTTGAGATAAAACAGGCTTGGCTTTGGAAACATGGACAGTATGTGGGAGTCAATGTTAATCACCACCTAATTTTATTTTTTAAAGCCATATTTTATTATTTATTAAAAAATTATACCCTGCTCTTCTTCAAGAACAGGGCACACAGGGTGGCTTACAATATTTGTTGACAAACTAAAAATAAAAGGCCAAGGTCCACATAAAATTCAATTAAAATCCATAAAATGCTGCAATAGCGATAATGATAATATAAACATACACATAAACCTATGCATAACCACCCAAATAAATGGGCAGCCCAATCCTAACTGGCCTAGAGCTGGCAGAAAGAGCATCTGCACTGTCACAAATGTGCCAATGCCCGTGGGAGACCAGCATGCGCTGGAGCAGGTAGCTCTGTGCAGGCTAGTTGAGCGGTGGGAAGGAGGTGTAACAGGGCTGGGAGGGTAGGAAGAGGGTGGATCAGGCCCAGGAGGTACAGGATCAGCAGCAGAGCTAATGCCATATCCCAATGGTATTCAAACCTTTTAGACCGGGACCCACTTTTTCGAATGGCTCTTGTGTCAGGACCCACCTGAAGTGATGTCATTAACCTGGAAGTGATGTTGGGAAGGAAGTGACATCATCCAGCAGGAAGTGCTGTCATTGCAACATAATAAAATGACACACCTGAAATGCAAATTGGCATTCTTGGACTTCAGCAATGGCACACTCATGAAACATCCCTGACGGAAAGCAAGATTAGGACAGACTATGATATAAAAGCACTGAACTAAAAACAAAATTAAAGAAGAACTTCCCATTGAAAATTCAAACTGTTAACACTCATAAAAGGAATATAACAAGAGTAAGGTCTGCAGTTTCCAAGATGCCTGCTCCCAGCTTTCCGTGACCCACCTGACATCAGGTCACGACCCACCAAGTGGGTCCTGACCCACAGTTGAATACCACTGCCATAACCTATTATATCACCTGAGTCTGAACTACCAACACAAGGCTGCACACAGCGCAATCCTTACCTGGGGATGCGAAAACAATTCTCCTGTGCTGACCCACGATTGTTGTAAATGTGCTGTAAAGTGCATTCAGGACGACTCAGGAAGAGCATCAGGTAGTGCACGGATGTGTGCTGGCTCCGTCAGGCCAGTTCCAGGCCCTACACCACCCAGAAGAGGTAGGTAAGTGCCAGTCAAATAAGTGGCCGGGGGTTGAGGAAGGTGGGGGAAAGGAAGGTGGATAAGGGGGAAGACAGGGGAGGGTGAGCCCATGGGCGGACTGGCCTAGGGAGGGGAGTGGGACTGGTCTCCAACACATAGGCCAGTTCCTAACCCCCAGCCCCGATTTCTCTGGAGCAGTTCCTGGTAGCCCCATAGGGTGGCTGGGGCTTTCCTCAAGGTAAAGGGGCATGTCTCCTTAGTCCAAGTTGCACCACAGCTGTCTCCTAACCATGGCTGGATGAGGGGCAGGCCAGTCTGCCTGCCCATCCCAGCCCCGGTTAAGATTGCACTGTTGCATCAGTGACTTTGTTGGGGTAAGTCCCACCAGCCTCTGTTGGGCTGCTCCGGCTCACACCAACAAAGTCACTGATGCAACAGTGCAATCTTAACCATGGCTGGATGAGGGGCAGGCCAGTCTGCCTGCCCATCCCAGCCCCGGTTAAGATTGCACTGTTGCATCAGTGACTTTGTTGGTGTGAGCCGGAGCAGCCCAACAGAGGCTGGTGGGACTTACCCCAATGCAAGAAGACAAGTGTCCCCTTACCTTCCAAAGACCTTCAGCAGCCTCCAATCCTGCAGTGCAATGCAGGAATCTCGATAGGATTGGGCCCTAAATTAATCAAAACCAGAAAACCGAGTAGTACCTGAACCAAAACAAAATTAGGAAGGCTGACCAAAAAAGGAACAGTTTTTTTATCCTTCACCAGAAGTCTGCCAGCGTGGGTATCATTCTCAACTGGAGTGGCGCTGCTATAAAGAAGGCTCTACCCTTTATCATCACCAACTTTGCTCAGTCAACCTGACCCTGAAGCCACCCCTTTCCAATGACTTCTGGAGATAAGCTGATTCACATGGGAGAAGGGACTCCTCAAATACCTGGTTCCAAGCCACAAAGGTCAAAATCGGCACCTTGAATTATGCCAGAAACAAACCGGCAGCCATTGCACCTGCAGCAGCTAATTGATACAGTCAAAAGCCACACATGCCACTTCATTCTGCACTAATTACTGTTTCCAGACAATCTTCAAGGCCACCACCACATAGAATATGTTGTAGGAACTGATCTGTGATATAATATAGACACTCCAAGGCATGGAGGTCTGACAAACTCAAGTACAGATGCAGCTGGGACACCAACCTCAGATGGGCAAAGACTACACTGGCTACGTTCATCACCTTTTCTAGCAAAATGACTTTGAGGGTGATAAATTATGTTAAACCAGTGTTTCGGGACCCACCAGTGGGTCACAAGCCAATTTCAGGTAAGTTGCGAACCACCTAGAGCAGCCATACTGGAAATATGGGAAGATATGATGCTGCAAAAAGGGAAGGCTGTGTGATTATTTGTGTCAATGTTGCAAACAGGCTTTTTTCTTTCTGATTCACTTTGCTATTGGCAAATGGCTGAGAAATAACCCAGCATATTGCTGCATTCTCAGGAAAGCAGCAAGCTCTGATATCAGTGATGGCATTTCCGGCCATGATATCACTTTCAGTGGGTCCCAGAAGATTGTTGTTCTAAAAAGTGGATTCCAGTGCTAACAAGGATGAGAACCACTGTGTCAAACTGTAGGTTTGCAATAAATACGAATCCAATCCACAACATAATCGGAACTCTTTTCTGAAACAAAAATGAGTCTAACCCTTCCATTACTCCAAGACTGCAAGTTTTCTTTCCCTCTACACCACCACAGTGAAAATGTATTATTCTCTCAACACCAGCAGCAACAGTGGAGAGATGTTTTTTCTCATTTATTAATTACATTTTTTCATCTTTCATTGTTAATAAAGAAATTAGACAGTGGAAAAACAAAAAGAGACAGTAAAACTTTAGCAAAAGGTCCAATAATCACTGAGCTCTGATGACATATTTAATATGATAAGGTCAGACACACATTGCAAACTAAACTGCCTGGAGAGTCCTGATATGGATACTTAAACTCTATAAAATTATTACTTCTTACAGTATCATCAAAAATTGTAATTGAATTTCTTATTGGATAAAATTATTATGCACTCCCACAGAGGCAAAATGCATGTCCTGTAGCAGGATGGGTTGGTACTGACAGAGTGTAAAGATTAACTCATTTCAGTTTCAGGCTTCTGCTATCTTTCCACGGGGAAAAAGAATAACACCCTTTTTGAGTTAGATAACTTTTGACTCGAAAAGCACAAGAGACAACAATGTGACACAAGAGGCAGGAAGTATGTGCCTGAGGCACCTTTGTAATATTTTTTTTATTCTGAAGAGTAGGGAAGACAAAAAAATGACTTCTCCCTCCATCCCTTTTCTTCTCAAATAAGACGCTGTATACATGAAAATATCCAGTAATGCTACACTCATTATTTTGAGAATAATGCACACATTATTTTAATACTAATAAAATAGAAGCACAGCACATGTGCACACACACACACACACACACACCAAGGAATACTAATACAAGATAATATAAAAATATCCTGCCAGTAGTGTAGCTACCTATGGAGTGGGGGGGAGGGCACTCAAGGCACCACCCCCAGGGCGGTGTCACCACTAGGGACCAAAATTGTTAAAATTGTGGTTTTAAGAAATAACGCCATCATGTTATATATCATTTGATGAGAAATTTCACGAGGAATTGAATGAAAAATCTGGAGTGTAATAGCTTTATTCTATCAAAAAAATATGGCCAAAAAACCTAAAAACCAAAAATACAACCTCATATGTAAAAATTTTGGTTTGTTAAAATTGTGGCTTTTAGGAATAATACCATCATGTTATATACCATTTGATGTGGAATTAATTGATTACAAGGAATTAAATGGGGAAAAAAACATAGAACGTGATATCTTTATTCTATCAGATGTTATACCAAAAAAAAAATGAATAAAAAAATGAAAATACAACTGTCCTATGTAACATTATGTATAATGGCCACATTGAACCACCAGATGCAGGAGCAGTATGTCACTGAGTGGTATGTGCAAGGGAGCAATAGCAGCGGAAGGCACTGATATTCACTCATTGCCTGTGGGGAAATATTCACTGCATTTATTTTCTGGCCATTATTATTCATTTTATGGCATAGTTATGCCATGAAATGAATGGCATAACTCTCAGCCTCACCTATCTAATAGGATAATTGTGAGGACAAAAGAAGGGAAGGAAACGTGCACACCACCCTGAGCTCCTTGGAAGAAGGATACGTAAGATGTGAAAAAAAGTGTAATAAATAAATAAATAATTTTAACTTATGGGGAGTGTCAAAAACCTGTGGGCCCTGGGTGTCAGATGACATAGCTATGCCACTGTACCCTGACATGGTAAGGTTGTGAAGCTTCTTACAAGTCACATATTATCTTTAGTTGAACTACAGCATGCACAACCATCCTTTGTAATCAGAAGGTTCAAGTACTAAATATCAGAACGTTAAAAAAAAAAATTTTTAGTTCTGAATTGGAATTTTGAAACAGTATGTGGGAGTGTTCACAGAGTCCACTGTTATTTTCTCCATACTGCAGGGAAATAACGTGCACACATTCACTACAGCAGTACTCCTGTTAGATATAGTTTTTCTGCTCTGATTTAATAAAGTTGCTAAAAATGACTGGTGGTATTTCCAATAGGCATAAGTGGCTGAACTGTCAGTAAACTTAGAAAGCTAAAACATACTTGAAAATTGGGAGGGGGAAGAATTCGAACATCACGCTAGTCATAATTTAATGTGCAAAATCTGCTTATTATGGGTGAGATGCCAAAACATTTTCTTAAACATAAAAAGAAGGGTGCAGCCCAATTCTGAACTCCCCGGCTTCCATAGGGCCTCAACTGTTAACCCACAAATCAATTAGCAGGAGTAATAGATTGCATGGAGGTTTATGGCTTCTGGTATCCCAGAGGCGGCTGTTTTTCATAAGATTTGTGTTTCTAGGTCCACACCACAGAGATTACATTTTGTGGTCTTTGCATGGCACAATTTCATCTGCACTGTGTTAGACATCCAAAACTACTTCCCCACAGTCAGCACAGACGCTTGTTTGTTGTACATCTCCCTTTCTCTTGATCAGTTGCTGACAACATCATGAAAAACTAATAGGCCCTTGCTCGTGTCATAGCCAGGGCATTTCAATCAAATTAGCATGGAAAGTTTTTGTTAGTTTGTTTTAAAAGACTTCATGGTAACTACAGTCTTCTGACAAATCCAGTGCAATTATTTTGATCACTCTATAATGTAAGCCTTATCAGACAAGTAAGGGCAAGGGCAGGTGCAATAATAGTGGTAGTTACTGAAATATATCATGTGACGCCATTCTTTAAAGGCAATGTTTGCTAAAGAATGCTACAGGCTTGCTATAGGAATCTAATAACTATTGTTTTATTATAGAGCAGTGTGACAATACACAATAAACCTGCATGCCCAACCCATTGCAACCTCTGCCTCACACCCAGCAGACCACTTCTACTCTTCCAACAGCTGATTCACACTTGCACAAACATCACTTCCACTTCTCAACCACTGAAAGTATGAACTGACTCAATTGAAAACCACTGGGTTGGACGTGACATCAAAGGTCTCTCCGTTGGAGCTGTGATGGCTCATCCACCCACACAAGTAATCACCTCATCTTGCAGCAGACGGCAAGGAATGTGTATATGAACCAGCCCTAATACTGACTTGCATTTCGAGGACTCCTTCAGTAAGGAGTTGACTCTGAGTCATGGTTTAAAGGGAATTTTTAAATTCCCATGGTTCATTTTTGTCTTTATCAAGGGTGTCAAACATAAGGCTTGTGGGCCAGATCAAGCCCATAGAGCCTATTTATCCGACCAGTGTGGTGCCTGCCTTATCTCCTGAGCTCCAGCAGCAAGCAAGCAGCATGAGCACCAATACAGTAATGCAGCCAGCAGGGGGAGCTATCAATAATACATGCGGCCAGCAGGGTGAGCCTAGAAAAGGGGAAGTGAAGTTCCCAGGAGCAGTCCAAGGAACAATGGGGCTCCTCGGAACTATGCCTGCTGTTTAGGCCACCCCACCCATGGGAATGTCCTCCCTCCCACCGAGAAATGACCCCATGCTGGCAGAACTTGGCTGGCGCAGGAGGACCAACATACCTGCAGTGATTCTTGCACTGGCACGTTTGCGACAGTGCTGGGTCGATGCAAGTGGCTTTCATCAGCCAAGGGCATGGGCGGGTTGGATGGCTCTGTAAGTCTCACTGTACGCAATGGGGCTTATGCCAGAAAAGCAGCCTAAGAAGGTGTCTACTTGGTTTCAGAAGGGTTTATTGTATCAAGAAGAAAGGAAGGCCATGCTCATCTGCAGATATCTATTACTTAAAAGAAACAACACTGAAGAAAGAACAAATTATAAAGAATTAGGGCCCAACCCCATCTCCCTCGGGGCCAGCAGTACACTTGTACCACCGACGGTGATGTTGCAAAAGTGCCATAAGGCGCCAGTGGTATGAGCATACTGCCGGTACTGAGCTAGTGCCAGTGGGCATTCAGCCCCAGTGCCAGGAGGACCCAGCGCAGAGCTGCCCAGAGGTAAGAGCTACTACCACCACTGGCAGTGTGCTCTTTGGTGGCGAGGAGAGGGCATGGGGAGGGTGGAACTGGACAGGGGTAGGGACAGAGAGGGCCTAGACGGTGGTGGCCTCCACCGCTGTATCCTATCCTCCATATAGGGTCATGAGGCCTGACACAGAGGTTCTCAAGTGTGCGCCAGCAAAATAGCCGGTGCAGACTTGAGGAGGCCCATTGCGGGGCCAGCGCCTTTACCTGGAGAAAAGGGATATCTGTCTCTAATAGTTGCCATGGCTCCCATTGGATGCAGCAGCGGCAGTTTTGGCACCCCTGCTCATAAGGGAGCCAGGCAGTTTAGGATTGGGTAGTTATTCTGTAAAACACAATCTCATGTCTGAATCTTCAAAAGCTAAAGGATACTCTGCTTACCAGAATTCTGCACTTTCCTTTAAAGATTTAAGCTGTTCTTCCAAAAAAAAATAAATTATCTGCTTCTTGACCATGTGAGATGGGGCATTTCTACAGCATGGGGGTGGAAAGGGAACACATGTGTTTGGTATTTCAGGTCTACTGGGGAGAGGGATCCTTAAACAAAAGACTAGGAACACAGCTGGGCATTACCCATTGATATCAGTACATTAGTTCCACACACTATGAGAACAGCTGCTGCCACATCTCTACAGAAGAGCAGCCAGGGAGCAGTACCTCCTCTTACCCCCAGTGAGTCCCCTAATTAAGGCAACAAGACTGTAGTAGGATTTCTTTATATTAGGACATAGTCAGGATTATGCAGTTTTCCCCTAGAGTCTATTTGGTCTGCGGAGAAATCATTTCGTACATGATGTGGCACCAATACTAGACCTCCAGGTGGTATCAGGAGGACAAGAGACAACCTTATTAAGGAAATGGGCACAAACCTCAAAATCCTGCAATTTTCTATAGAAATCACAAATCCATTTGAGACATTGAGAAACATCTTGTAGAAGAGGGATTTGGCCTGTCATTAGGGAACCAGTGCTAGCTCACAGCATACAATGAGAGAGTACGCAGAATGGTAAAGCAAGGAAATCAAGGTAGTCTGATCCATGCCTTTCTTGACACTAGGTTAGCGTGACAGAGGAGAAAACATTTGCATGTGCAATTTTTACCCTTTGGTGTGTTGCATGCCAATGCTTGAATAGAGGAAAATCCTCCAGGGAGGGAGAGCTGAAATAATTCAGGAGAACATTTTCAGAACTTTAGGTTAGTTTGGACACAATCTGGCATCTTCCCTTTTTTTTCAATCAGATTGTGTCCTAACTAATACAATCCAAAGTTCATAGTATTAACCTTTCTCTAGAGATAACCTACAGAGAATGTTACTGGCAATTCTCATAATGTAGCCTTGCCTTACAGCTCCTTTTCTCTGAAAGGAAAGAGATTTGTAGAAGTAAGAGCCTGTTAGCAGGAACACTCCCCATGTCACACATACTGATGAGAAAAAGCTTTAATTCAGCTTCTGCCTTTGATTCAGCTGTTGAGCTCTTCACTTTGTAAACCGGTTCTTTCATTCATTTGCTACAAAAAAGGCATTAAACTGTCCCACTAGTATCTTAATGGAATTAAAAAGTAAGAACAACAATACAGTCAGTTCACATCTTACATGAAGGTTACATTTTAGAGTGAGAATTACACTCAGAATTATCATGAAAATCCCTTGTATCCCAAAAAATACGAACTGTCTCCTTGAAAATGAAAAGAGGCATGCAGGAACTGAGACCTCCTGAAAGAACAGCAGCTTCATTCTCTGAATCTCAGGCTCACTCAGGAACATGTATTAGTAAGTGGTGTGGTAGGTGGAATCACCTGCACTAATTGTGTGGTTTTTTTTATTTTTGCTTTGTTTGCTGAGTACTTGAATTCACAAAAGTAATGTGCACATAAAATGTGTGCTAGCTGTACGTAGACAGAATAGCATCAGATTATATTGTGCTGACTTTTTCTGGAACAATAATACAGATATGAGAGAAATGATTTATCACACTGATTAAAGAACCTTAAAGATTAAAGAAAAGGATAGAACTACTTCCTTTGGTCCTGAAGTTCCTCAAAATGAAAATATGGCGTAAATAAACTGCACATTTTGAATGGGATAAGTTGGAATGAGATGTCTCCTCATTCCTGCCTCTGAGAGGCTACAATAACTTTACCCATCTAGGGCAGCTTTTAACAGCTATGCTAAGATCTGATGAGGCAATGCTCTTTAATACTACTTGCCTATATTCTTCAAACCAGCTCCTCAAAATTGTTTGTTATAATTTTTGTTCTATGTAACTATCTTCTCTCTCTCTCTCTCTCTCTCTCTCTCTCTCTCTCTCTCTCTCTCTCTCTCTCTC
>JAJKFI010039531.1:0-27163 GCA_029204185.1 Lerista edwardsae | reverse complement strand
TGATCAAAAGCAACAACACTGAATCATTGGATTCTTTTTTTTTTTTTTACTCTTTTTTTATATGCATCCAAAGCATATCATAATACACTGAAATGACAGCACATTCAGCTCTGGTATTTTAATGAGAAAGATCAAGATATATTGTAGACCTCTGTTCATTATTACTGAATTTCCTTCACAGACAGTATGATACAGGATTGTTTCTCAAGGCCATAATGAATGCCAGCTGTTACAAATCACTCACTTATTGTAGCTGAATTAGTATTCATGTTTAATTATGGCAATTTAAAATATTTCTTTGTTTGTACACACATATACACAAATTATGATGTTTATTTGAGGAAAGAGCACTACAAATTCAAGAAAGGTCGTGCAGCATATTAACAAGGTAGAATCTTTTCATGTTTTCTACGTATAAATTTATTTTTCTTATTTACTTGAGGTCACATGAGAATTGTCATATTTAAAGTGTTTTGACAAGCTTCTGATATGTTTACTATAAATTGTATCAATGTGTAAGGATATTTTCTTAAGTGCTATTTTTCTTTTCAAAACTACTGTATTTACATAGGGGTATTAATATTACTACTACTTGTAGAGGACCCATACTGAAATTGTGATAGTATCAAAATGAATGGCATAGGTATTCTCTTGCAACTTTGCACAAGAGTATTTGTGGGAAGTGTGGGAAGCTATAGAGTTTCAGATCAAAGCCACTCTTGGGCATGTTGAGTATGAACTGTAGGCTTAGTTCCATATTGTTATGAGCGCTAGGATGATCAAGTAATTAATACATGGAAAAATGCTTAAATTATATCTTATCCATGCTGTACGAAACCGACCTCCCAAGCTACTTGTTGCTTGCATGCATGTGAAATGAGTATGAATGATGTGGCATGAAAGGCAATTCCACTTCACAAACAACATTAATTGATTTTCTTTGTTTTATGCTTGGTTTTTTTTTCTTCTGAAGCTGGAATGAGCAACATCTTGGAGGAAATGGACAATTATGGAAGCTGAGTGATTGATTCCAAGCTATGAGAGGAAGCTTGTCCAATGTCGCGGCTGATGTGGGAAGTACTGGAAGAAAAAAATCCCAGGCACCGAACTTTGTTACCTCATAGCTGGCTGAGGAAAGATGCTTCTGTTACCAAAGCCAAGAGAATGAACTAATTCTCAAGACATTTTCAGCTGCTTAACAGGTTTCCTGCTTTGACTGATGGAGGTTTCATGCACCTGCTCTCCATAATTCAATACCCAGTTCAGGTCTTGATCTGGAACCACCCTACACACAGCTGCTCAATAGCTCTCCTTTCAACGTAAGTGAAATATTAGAGGTACAAAAACACTCACTTCAAAGCAGAAAAATGAAATGTAGGTCAAATGTAGTGTTTACCAAGCTGATAAACATAAAATATGTCAGGCCAGCCCAAAGGTGGCCTCATTTGGCAATGGGGTCATATCCAAAATGGTGATGAGTGACTACCAAAGGTGGTACTTACTGAAACCGTAACCCTGTCAAAATCTCCATCCTTATTATGTATGAGATGACCACAGGAGTGTAATCTCCAATTCCTGGGCAAATTGACATTGGAAGATTCATTTATTATTTCTGTATCAAATAATTAAATACAAATTAAATAAATTATGCCTGTGTGGTTGAGTGAAAACATTACACTAATAACTTATAAACTTCATAAGCAAAACTGATCATTCCTAATACTCAGTAAGCAGCTGGCAAGTATTTCGGAGCAAGCATTAGGAGCCACAATCTCACAGGCACCAAGGATGGAGATTAATTTGTGATAGGTGCTACACTCAAATACAGCACCCAGCTTACTGACATGTTGACATAGACCCAATTTGAACAGCTTTGTAATGACATTTATTGCATTCTACTAACAGGACATACATCATTCAGTTCTGAAATACTTCACATCCAAAATTTTGTTTATTAATTTTTCTATTTTCTTTATAATTGCAGATCTACTCAAAGGAGGATATACAGTAATATTGTTTCCCCTCCAAAAAAAAAGCTCTCATACCCATTCCACTTGACTACTGCTGTGGGTCAAGCAGAACCAAACTAAAATGCTTCTTCTGTGCTGTAACCAAAGACTATCATTCACTAGGGGAATTATCCAGAATGTTGAAATCTAGGGAGAGGGTTTCTTTAACAAAGGGCATACAAGTGCCCTTTTCAGGCAGGAATGTATTGTCTCCTTTGTAAGCTGTAAGCGATGAATTTATCACACTCCCATTCCACATAACCGGTGGCAGGTTTTAACAACAGTGCCCACGGTTGAGACACAGGTAGATTCTGTCATGCTTCCCAAGATCTTGCCCACACCCTCAGGCTGAACACACTGGAAAGAATTGAGAAATATGGCACAATAAGATTTCAAAGACACCTCAACTGAAACTGCCAATCTGGAGTCAAAGTGGTGTCAGATAAAATGTTTTATCTGAAAAGTGCCATGCAAATTTATCACAGTTTGCCTCCTACCCTGTGGGTCCAGATATAGTAAAGGTAAAGGTAAAAGTTTCCCCATGACCAAATGGTCTAGTCGTGACCGACTGTAGGGGGTGGTGCTCATCTCCGTTTCAAAGCCTGTAGAGCTGGCGTTTTGTCCAAGGACAAGCTTCCGTGGTCATGTGGCCAGCATGACTATGCCGTAGCACACGGAACGCCATTCCCTTCCCACTGAAGTGGACCACTATTTATCACTATTTAAATAGAGACCCTATTTATCTCCTTGCATTTAGGTGCTTTCGAACTGCTAGGTTGGCAGGAGCTGGGACAAGCAACGGGAGCTCACTCCGTCGTGCAGTCTTGAACTGTCAACCTTCCGGTTGGAAAGCCTGGCAGCAGCGGTTTAACCCGCTGCGCCACCACGTCCCTCTGATATATATAATCACGTCCCAGATATAGTAAACTCCACTAAAAACAACTCTGCAGATGCAAACATGTCAGAGAAGTATATTTTCTCCACTGCCATGGAGATGGATTCTTGCTCACATTCAGTCATTGTGTTCAAGTTTTCTGCCACTGTTACTCAAGTCATCCCCACAAAAGCTTCACTATCAGCAGTTTCTTGGAAAACACCATGGTTTCATGATTAGAGAAAAGACATTCAGGAGAAATTGTGTCAGCCACCTTGGCCACTTCCTCATTCCAGAGGTCAACCAAGGAGTAGACATGGCTGACAGCCATAGTAACAGGTTTTTCGCAGACTGTGGTTTCACAGTGATCACTGTGAGTTCCATCAAGACTAAGGATTAGCATTCAATAACTTTTGTGCAAGTATCTACAAAGCAGTGGGGTTAGTGTTAATATGTCGACTATGCATGTGCAGAATCTCATTTTTCTGAGCTACACAAGGTCATCTAGGAGAACCTCAGTGACACTGATAGGGAAAACAGTAAAAAAAATTAACACGAACAGGACTTTGACACAGAAGCACCACACCTTACAGAGGCTTCTAGACATTTCACTCATCAAGTTATTTTAGCCACTGATTTGAAACTGTGCATTGAGTTCTACGCTCTATTGTCTCCCACCCTTTATAAATAATATTTTGAAGGATAAAAGTACCATATATGTTCCTTGTCATTGAACACCTTCTAATAGTTTGTTATATTCAACTGTGTGAAGAAGAGAAGATACAGTAAGACAGTATGAAACAGGGGTGGCATGTGGTAGCTGTGGTATGTATGCCATGGATACTTTCGAAATGGTATGTGCAACAGAATTGCTCCCCCTGGTGGTAACCTGGGTACTAAACAGGACCATGATGACGAGGCAGACAGAAGACATAACATGATAGAGGGAGAAACTGCCAAAACATTAAGAGCTGCTTCTTGTTAACGTTCTGGCATTTTCTCCCTCTATCACACCTTCTACTGGTCTGGTCCTTAAGTTCCCTTTTTGAGTCCTGTAAAAGCAAGAAGATTTATTTAGCAACCCAAAGTTAGAAGAAAGGGAGGACCCCAATCTGTGGATAATTGAAACCATGGACACAAAACCCGTCTTTATGAACATCTGACTTAGGGGTGAGTTAGATCGGGGCTTTGAAGCAGGTGCAGCTGTGAAGAACGAACAACAAAAGCTGGTTCCATACAACCCGAAGAGCTCAATAACTTTGAAAATAGTGACCACTTGCTGTGGCAATGGGGAAAAACAATAGTTTCAATTAGGTGGAAAATCTGGAGATTTCTGGTGGTAGAAGGGAAGGAGAACATAAGAACATAAGAGCCCTGCTGGATCAGGCCAAAGGCCCATCTAGTCCAGCTCCCTGTATCTCACAGCGGCCCACCAGGTGCCCCAGGGAGGCATGAGACAAGATGCTTGCATCCTGTTGCCACTCCCTTGCACCCGGTACCAGCAGCCCACCACCTTTGTAATGAGGTTGCACAGTCCATCATTGCCTACAGCCCACGATGGACCTTTCCTCCAGACATCCGCCCAATCCCCTCTTAAAGGCATCAAGACCAGATGCCATCACCACCTCCTGTGGCAAAGAGTTCGACAGATTAACTACCTGCTGGGTAAAAAAGTACTTCCTTTTATTTGTTTTAACTCTCCCAACCCTCAGTTTTAGCTGATGCCCCCTGGTTCTGGAGAAGACAAGGCAAGCAGTTGATTGGGCACAGACAGAGCCAATATATTATGAGAAGTAACGGAGAACATTAATACTGCTTAAGTGGCCATTTTGGAAAAAAATGACTGCCAGTGCCCACACCCAAGTAAACATGTGCTGACCCTATGCCTTACTTGGGTCAGCTTGAAAAACCACATATTAGGGCTTGTCATGCTTCTACATAATGGGAGCAACTTTCAAATATGGCATTTGGTAGCTACTAAGAATTTGGTAGCTACTAAGAATACTCCCATCACTTCCTGGCAAATAGAAGGGGAAGAAATGGAAGCAGTGACAGACTTTATTTTCTTGGGCTCCAAGATCACCGCAGATGGTGACTGCAGGCATGAAATTAAAAGACGTTTACTTCTTGGGAGAAAAGCTATGGCAAACCTAGACGACTTAATAAAAAGCCGAGACATCACCCTGCCAACAAAGGTTCGCATAGTCAAAGCGATGGTTTTCCCAGTAGCAATGTATGGCTGTGAGAGCTGGACCATAAGAAAGGCAGAGCGCCGAAGAATAGATGCTTTTGAATTATGGTGTTGGAGAAGACACTTGAGAGTCCCCTGGACTGCAAGGAGATCCAATCGGTCAATCCTACAGGAAGTCAAACCTAATTGCTCCCTGGAAGGACAAATTCTGAAGCTGAAGCTCAAGTACTTTGGCCACCTCATGAGAAGAGAGGACTCTTTAGAAAAGACCCTCATGCTGGGAAAGATTGAAGGCAAAAGGAGAAGGGGGCGGCAGAGGATGAGATGGTTAGATAGTGTCACCGAAGCAATGAACATGAAATTGGGTGAACTCAGGAAGGTAGTGGAGGACAGGGAGGCCTGGCGTGCTGTGGTCCATGGGGTCGCAAAGAGTCGGACACGACTTAGCGACTGAACAATAACAACAACAACAAAGAATCCAGATTTTTGTACATTGCCTACTTCTATTCCGCCAGGACAAGTGCTCACTTGTACCAACTAAGATGATCTCCTTGTAGTCCTGATCTTGATTTTTAATCCTCTCAGTAAATCATCACTCTGCCTCAGCACTCATCCCCTGAAGAATGGAATTCACTCAAGAATGGAATTGGCAACTTCCTCGTCTGCTTTACTGTGAAACAACACCAGTTCTGAGCCAACAATTTCAGCAAAGTGTAAAGTTGGGTTGTATATTCTGAACTAAACAGGGATTTGCGGCCAGGGGAGCCAGCGCCTCACCAAGGAAAACAGCCTCAACCTGCCCTGTGATTGCGCACATGCACACTTTCTGAGGGATTATGCCATTTCAAGGGAGGCTGAGGTCTCGTGGCCCCAATCACAGGGAATCACACTGCGCGTGTGCTCCACCCAGTTTCTGAGTGGTTGCACTCTCACAGGGGAGGCTGAGCTCCAATCTCCAGCAGCTCTAGTCTCTCCCTGTATTGTAATAGGCATGGGTACTACACAGCTGGAGAGACTAGATATGCAGAAGCTCTGCTGCGATTGCACAGGCTCTGCGGCTTCTGGGTAGCCCCAAGAATGCATTGCAGTGCTGCCCCACAGCAAGTGCCTCACCAGTGCCTCATTCACTTCAGCACACATCACAGGAACAAAACAACTGCAATCAAAAGTCATTTAAATGTTAATGGGATGTTTTGGCTCTGAAGCAGAATTCTCAAATGTATCCCAGGTTCTTTTGAAACTTACCATACTGAGAACAGTGCTATTGTGCATAGAAGGCATAAGCCTATTCATGACAGTTACTTATACTTCTATAAACAGAACCAGTCACTTTCCACTCACTTCTCTCCATATATACTGTGCCAGGCAATTAATGTTGCGTGCATTAACTCTGCTCTAATATAGTATGATGTTACTATGTACAGATGTTCACAGTTGACAGAACGAGTAACCTTCATTCAAAGGCAGGAATAGCAGGTAACATTATCCTATAAACATCTACTGGTGCTTAAGTGAATTCATAAGAACCTTCTCCTTATCTGAATAGTGCTTTTTAAATCCTTGAACGGCCTTGGGTGGTTGTTGTTTTTACATATTTAGCATTCACTTTTTTTTAAGGAGTTCAGAGCATATCACATACATTAGCTCGCTCAGCCTTATAGCAACCCTACAAGGTTATTGCCCCATTGTATCTTTTTTTAAAAAAATATTATCCCCTTTGTTTGTTCCAATGGCTAAAGGAGCATACTAGGCCTATTACAATTCTGCACTACACAGGATGTTGTTATGTCCAATGGGGCCAGTAATGCCCCCCCCCAGCTGACCCGTGAAACCCTTCAGCTGGAGAGCCGGTAGGCAACTTGTTCAAATGATCAAATTGTACCATCACTGCCTTCTCCAACCATCTCCACCTATAGTTGGGCTTCCTCAGAGGCTCCTATAATTATGTCAAAACCCCAGAGGAATTCCATTGGCAAAGGGGAGGATAGTCCTCAGATATCACTCTGACAGGAAACACTCTGACAAGATGCTCCTCCCTCAGCATTTCAGGGACACTGAAGGTGGAGCACTCGTAACCCAATCCGACCTACATCCCCCACTGATGCAACTGTGGCAGTAGAGCAACCTTAGGATTGCATGGGGGGGGGATTCCAGAGGTCTCTTCTGGGTAAGGAAACATTTGCTCCCTTGACAGGTCATAGGCCCTCACTGCCCTGCCGGGTCTAACTCAGAGCTGCACAATCTATATAGCTGTCCACGTGGACCTAAGAAGGTGGATTGAGGCAGGAAAGAGATTAAGATATTGGCAGCACCACTGCTGCCAGTACCAGCCTCTTCCCAGCCTTGATCTGCTCTCCTCCCAGCTTCTATTCTATTGTTCCTCACCCTCCCCAATCCACTTTTGTCCTCCCACCCCCATGCTGACTTACCAACTCTGGGTATCATGGATGGAGTGCTGGTGTGCTGTGTGCTGCTTCAGCCGCGCAAAAGAGCCTGTGGCCTTATATGACAGCCACAGCGACGCAGACAGAGACACAAGTTCCCACAGCAAGGCCCCATTAGGATTGGGCTGTCAGAGTCCTAGAACCTTTACCTTCCCAGACAGGACTACTTTCCAACATCACAAAGACATTCTCACATTCTACACACACACACACACACACACACACACACACACACACACACACACAGAGGGGCTGCTGCTACGGCTGCCACCATCTGCCTTTTCCTACTGATTAGGCGACATCAAGAGCGGTGCACAATTGACAGCTCTTCCCTCACCTTCTGTTCTAATTTCAATAATTTCAACTTCAATTTCAACAATAATTTCAACTGCACACTTTTCCTCAGCTTTCTCTCCTAATTGAACAAAACTGGACATTTTTTTTTAACTTCCAAACATTAAAAATGCACAACAAGTTTGTCACACACGGCAGTGGCACACATGAATGTCTGAAAATATTTCAACCTCCTAAATGACAACTTTAAGATTTTTAAAAAAACTAGAAATGAGTGCCGTATTTCATATATTTCAACATTTCCCACGAGAATATAAGAGTCTTGCTGGATCAGCTAAAGGTCCGTCGAAGCCAGCATCCTGCTTTTTGCAGTGGCCCACCAGTTGTCTTTAACCTCAAAGCAGGAGAGAAATTAGATTTAAAAAAACATGGTGGAGGACAAACCTTTCAATGCCTTTATCAAGTCACAGTCTGGGATATGCCACCTCCAGGTTCAGTGGCAGTATACCAACTGCAGGGAGGAAATGCTAGGTATGCATGAGAGAAGTATGACTTTCTCTCCTGTTTGTGGCTTTCTGGAGGGAGCTGGTGAATTTCTATGTGAAAAGGGATGCTGGACTAAATGGGCCATTGGTCTGATCCAGCAGGATTCTTCTTATGAGAATGTTGAGTCTGGTTTTCTATATAAATTCAAACAGATTTCATATATAATGTTGCTAAATTCTATATATTATATCAAGCAAGAATGTTATGGCAAAAAAGCCAATGCTATGAAAACAAAATTGCATATGAATGAAAAAGATTTTGGCGCATAATCCTACACGAGAAGGAGAATACAACATATGCCAGAAAAAAGCTTAATTGACAACATACGCTTAATATACCCAGACAAAGCTCTCACAAATTTAACAGTGTGCTTCCAAATGAAAGCAAATTCTTTGTAAAGATCTTGTAGCTTATTGCCTAATAAAGTTGTAGATTTGAACTCTAGTAACTCTGTACCTCCTTTACTCTGTACTCTGGAGTTCCTCCTTTAATCTATTTCAAAGAGACAGTAAGAAAAATGTGTACAGTCAAAGTGGTTTAATTTAAAAAATGGAAATAGGATCTCCATTGAATAAATAAACCGCCTGACCCGTTACAGAGTGATTCTGTTTCTCATGGAAAAGACTTTCATATTTCATATGATGTTATGCACCTATACAGAAGGCAACTGAATACGTGACCTTCATGGCTGAAATACTTTATATTTCTTCCAGGAAGTGAAGTTGCTTTAATGTAAGGTTTGACTGACTGCAGAACTATATTTTATTCCATGTAAATGTGTCAAGAAGCCAGAACATATAGCAACTTTCCAACAAACAGATTAGGTGTTCAACAGAGGTACACCACAGTCCTTACATATGGACTTCATTATAGTTCCTCTCCTTCCTCCCTTCCCGGGGAAGAGTAATCATCTCCAAGCTGGAAAACTTATCTTGTGAAATACTATAAACTGGAGAACAGGTTGCTCGCATGGTATTTTGATGCAATTTTCACACCCAAATGCCTTAGCATTCTATCCTGTGCCTCTCCACTCTGCTCAGTGAACACACAGGATTAAGCATCCAGGTTTCACTTCATCAGAAATTACCTCCAGAATTGTCTATCTTGTTCCACCAGTAATTACCCCAAACTCTCTTGTACAGTACTGATGGAAGGAGATGGAAGTCACAGATATATCCAGACAATACACTGGCATCGCCCAAGGGGGGCAGACCACACCGGGTGACACACTCCGACTACACAACTGGCCAAAATTGTGAAAATCTTGGTACTTTATTTTAAAATAATACCATTATATATAATTCAATGACTAGTTTAATGCGTAATGCAATGAGACAAACCATGTTGAAATAGCTGTATTTTATCAAAAGTTACAGGTGGATTTTTTTGATTGAAAACTGTTTTTTGGGCATCAACAATCACCTTTTGGTGGTTAAAATATCTGAATAAAAACATTTTTTTTTAGAAAAACACGGTTTTTGGTTGTTTATTTTGGTGTTTAATATGTTTTCCAGAAATTAAAAATAGACTACTTTTCCAATTAGAAATAATACTACGGCTGCATCTACTGACACTATATCACTTGTATTATCTATCTAGTACACTTTTTAAGCATTTAAAACTAATAAAAAAGAGAACTTGGATTGAGAATGTAGAATAAAAACACATATCACTACAATTTGCTATTGTAAGCAAGAAATTTTGGGGGAGGGGGAACACCAAAAAAACACCCTAGTTATAGCCAAATAACCAGGACAGGAAAACACAACTGCCTTATGTAACAAAAAGTGGATTTCCTTAAACCTGACCAATGAGACTAAATGTTCTGCGAACCAATGACGCAGCAAGGAATCAATAAGATGTTAGTATGTGTCAGCTCTCATTCTGATGTATCAGAGCTAATACTAGAACTCTTAGTTAGTTGTGTGAGTGCCATCACATTGGCCACTGGTTTTTTGCTTTGTTTTGTTTCGCTGGTTACTGATTTATTGGGGGACCTGTACTGTTATATATTAAAGCAAACACATAAATAAAGTTAATGGGGGTGACACCAACCCTAATGATGTCAGTGCATTTAGGCTGTGTGTATCATATTGTAATTTATGTATGGTCTGGTCTGGGAGGAGGTCCATCATGGGGGTGAGGCAATGAGCTCTCACACCAGGTGATGCAAATTCTAGTGATGCTTCAGCAGACATAGCACCCTAAATTTTTCAGAACTGTCACTTTTAGTGCATAGATTCAAAGACCATGAAAGTTCCCCAAGCACGGATCAGTTTCAGATCCCTGTTGTTCTTGCCAGGAACAGGAAGGCATAAAAGGCATAACTTTCACAAGTACTTCTTATTTTGTACCAACTAGCATGCTCCATTCAGTTGCAACTCACAGCCTTCTTTGTCCAGGAGACTTGTCTCACTTTATTTAGCGTGAAAACTTGTCCCTACTGTTACTGGGCAATACACAGACAGCTTAAACTCCATCAAAACCTGTCCTTTCCATTTATGTCACCTCTTGTCCTTCCAAGCTGTTCTTCGGTGTATGATTGCAAGGTGTTTTCATTTAAAATGATTATGAATATAAGATGCAATCAAAAAGCGATGCAGCCACAGGCAATGCAAAATAGATCTCTATATGGACCTTATAGTGAGAAGGATCAACCTAAATTCGGCCCAGGAACAAGAAAACAGAACCCATCCATGACAAAATAAGATGTGCAAGACCCAAAGGCCTGTAGAAGACTTACTGGGAAAAAATGGCTGAGCATAGTTTGAGCTTTCCAGCTCTTTTTCAAGGGCATTATAATACAAACATGGGCATTAAGGTGTTCCCAGTGCGAATGTATACAATACTCTTGCACAGTATAACAAACAGTTTTTATTATAACCATCATTTTCACAACATTAAGTAGAATTTCTATAATCTGCTTCTTTAGGAAATAAAGTTTCTAAAACCTAGTAGACAATATGAACATACTGAATTTTAAAATAAATTTCCTTTTAGAGGGCACATGAAGGGAATGAAATTTTACTTAAACCTTTTCCACCATCTATGTTAAGAACAGAAGACCTTCACATATACATTTTAAGTATATCATTATTAAGCCATTTCATTTCATGTAGTATTTTTCTACTTCAGAGCCATTCACAGCCCAGGTCCATGCCCAAGCTAAATGTTGAATACGGTATTTCAAACTTTTTAAAAAAATTATGTACTAATGCTTCTGCGGCCAGAATTGTCGCCTACTGAGAAATTCATTTTTGGATTCTAAGGCCATATTCAAGAACTCCAGATAGTATCCCACCTTCTGGACTTCTTGAATGTGGCCTTATAATACGAAAATGAATTTCTCAGTAGACATTATTGTTTAAAGTGTCCATTTTTAAAGTCAAATAATTGCTGGTGAACTACTTAAACCCACAAAGTACATAACTCATGCTTCCTTTGGCAATTCATTCCAAGAAAAGCAGGTTTTCTATTTTCATTTACTTTCTGTCTCTTACAAATGTCTCGTGACTTATAAAATATAAAGTTCACTTGCCTTGCTACCAGAGCAAATGTTCAAAATCATTTTCATAACAGACGGAGCAGGTATAAAGTTTAATTTAACCCCTTGGAACTGGTGATTCACCTAATAATTTTAAAACACACAAGGCCTCCTTTTTTAGCAAGTCCCTCTCATAATTCGAAGAAACAAGTTCTGACAACTAGGGTTCCTCCAAAAAACGGTGCAACTGAAAGGACTTCTTATAAGCCTTCATATGGCTGTGCTGTGGCATGGCAGTATCTTCCCAGCATTCAGCAATGACATCATTACAGACTTCCTGTTCAACTAAGCGCCAAGCTGCTTGGAGCTCAGTTGAGTTGGAGCTTAGGGAGACTACTGACAACCCAAAACTAATAGATTTTCACTGTATACTTGGAAATGTTTTGCTATTCATGCATTTAGTCTGACTGTTGCTTTTGTGCTCAATCTTATTTTTAAGGAAGCTGTTTGGTTTGCTGTTTGTCTATACTAAACTCGGGACAAGGACTAAAACTTTTTTTAGCATCACATGCAGTGGTGTCATCCTCAAACGATGTTCCGGCTGCTGTCCGTGACATGTTGCTGCCTGCCCGCCCGCTGCACAGGCACCCCTGGCTTCGGAGGGGGTGCCCGCTTGCCTGGGGGGCGTGCTGGGTGCCTGGACAAGCAGCGGAGGGGCGCGCCAACCGGAGGGAGCCCGCGCAGCGGGAGGGCAGGCAGCGACATGTCACGGACAGCCTGTCAATCAAGCGCTAAGTCCCGCCTAGCATTCTGGAACTTAATTTGAGGATGACGCCGCTGATCACATGTAGTAACATTTGTAAACTCTCACCTCCATGGCAACTAAAACTTGTCAACTCAGACATTTGCTTATTAGATACACAGAGGTTACAAGAAAACCAAAACCCATAACGTTATCAGAACACTATTAAAAATAGTGGTTTGCAGTAATTTATTCCACTCTTGAAGTTTTCCAAGTCTAGACTCCATTATGAAATAATCTCAGTTCTTTTTACATATTTTAAACAGCGCCAGAAATGTATCTGTAAGAATATTTCGGAATTCCCTCCCCCCCTCCGGCAAAAAAAAAAAAACTGGGTGCAATGAACCCTGGAAAACTCTGAACATTAAAAAAATGCATTTCCAAAGAACAGCAAGCTTACGAGACTAACTTTAAAGAGACTTTTTGGGTTAAATGATTTACTTGCTACAATTCTGTTTACTACAACAACGTTTACTGTGATTGTCAACATTCTAATAATGAACTTAGGAATGGAGTTTCACTTGATTCCAAATGCTTCTGTTCAGCACTAATCAATAAAGCATAGCATATTGACATCTACAGAATCCTGAAAAGGACACACAAGCAGTTCCCTCCCTTTCTTGTTATTGCCTTGGTTTATTAGAATGCAGATAAGACTCTGCAGTTTCACTCTGCTGATGAAAACAGGTTGCTCATCTCTTTTATGTCACTCATTTCACACAGTCCCATACCTGCTGCATCTGAAAGGAAGGCAGGTAGGTAGCCAGTTCAAGCAAGGAGCTCATCATTTTCCATAATATATACAATGACATTTTTACTTAGAGCCCAGGCGGGCTATCATCCCAACAGTAGAATGCCCATAACTTGTCTCAAAATGAGAGCCAGCATGGTGCAGTGGTCCCGGAGTTGGACTAAAGGATCCAGGTTCAAATTCCCAGCCAGCCATGAAGCTTCCTGGGTGACCTTGGGCCAGTCACTCTCTCTTAGTCTCACCTACCTCCCAGGGCTGTAGTGAGAACAAAAAGGAGGGCAGGAACTATGCACATTATCCTGAGCTCCTTACAGGAAGGAAGGTATAAAAATGTATACTAACAAAATAAATAAATAAAATTAACATCTGCTACAAGTTTGTTTTCTGCAGCATTTAGCCTATAGTGCAATCTTAAGAATGCTTACCCAGTTAAGTCCCAATGCTTTGGGATATTTACTCCAGTAAATATATACTCCAAAGCAAATGTACACTGGATTGCAGCCCAAGCCATTGTAAATTAAGAATATGGATATTAAAGTTCATCACAGATGAACTCCTTGCCTATACAGTCAGCTGATAGCTTTTTAACTTGGGAAGAGAGAGCTGGATTACATTAAAATAACCAACTGAGGTGAAAAGCATGTGTACGAACAGCAGGTTGAACTCCAGAGCTCCTTTGAGTATAATATGCAAAAACATTGGGGGGAGGAGAAGATGCAAAACCCCTGTAATTCATAAAAGAACAGCATAAAAAGGTGTTCACAGGGAACTATTAATACACAGATGTGAATGATTGTAGTTCACAAGGAGCTTCAGCAGAAAGAGCCGGAGGGAGAGACTTCCTTGGCATTCCAAGCTAAGAAATGTTAACTGCTATGTCCCAGGGAGACTGCTGTTGAAAAAAGGAGCATGAACAATAGGATTTCGTTCTCACTGCAACCAAGTCCCTGAAAGTGCATGTCAGAACAAGTTAATATATGCTGATGTTGCTCTTATTTGTCTTATTTGTTTAATTATTATTTATTTGAAGAATTTATACCCCGCCTTGCCCATGCCAAAGCAAATGCCCAAGGCGGCTTACATGAGCAGGCTAGTCTAAACCACCATTTTTTTCAATGGGTTTTTACAAATCTACAGTATTCTTGTGATCTGCCAATCCTCAGGCCCAGATGTTGCCCTCACAGTGTGGTTCTCTCCTTTGGCTGCCTGCTGTCAAGCCTCAGCAGGCAATCGCAAGTCAAGCCTGGACAGGTCCTCAAGGTCGTATTCCCTTCTTTGCCGGCTGGCCTCCTCACACACTCCACCGCAACTCTCACTTGCGGTGAGCTAATCAGCTCCACAGCGACTCTATTCTGCCACCACAGGTACTGCAGCTTGTCACAGCCTGGCATTCGTCTCCCATCCAAAAGCAAACCGCAGATTTTCCTGCTTAGCTTCAGGCAGTACCAGCAGCTCAACCATCAGGAAGCACCTTTTCCAGTTACATTTAGCCAAATTATTTGCAGCCAGCCCACTTCTGTCATTCTTGCAGATGCAGTGATATAAATATCAGCTCCCCTGTCCTCAGAGAACCATAAATTGAACAACTTTAAAACTATAATGACCCTGGCCAAAATCAGTCTAATAAGACTTACAGGTCACCTCTTTGCTCCACCACATGACTAATTGGGCCAGTAGAGGAGGGTGTCAGAAGGGCACCACACATTTGTCGAAAGGACTTTCCAAGCAGCAAAGAATGCCTGGAGTATTTGCGTGCTATGAACTACACAAAGCCTGGAAATATTAGATCTGTTAAGGTTGTTAATGTAAGTTATAAAATGGAAAAGGGCCCTGTTTTGGGGATTTCTTTTTTAATGGAATCTACAGGCGAGACTTCATAACTTTTCCATTTCATTTACAAATGCAGAAATGCAAAACAAATAGCATGGTTTCTGAATATGATACTTTCTGGTAACCCCAATTTTATCTAGATAGGCAGATAATTTTCCGTCAACCAGACTGTACTTTTCCTACCCACCCTTTCCCTCTTTAATTCCCCCCCCTTTTTGGAGTGTTAATTCTTTCTTTTCCCAAACCTTAATTGGCATAAGTACAACAGGTAACAATACTAATACTAAAAATACACATACAAATTATAGCTTGAGGGTTAATTTGAGAATCTCTAACAGAAAACTAGCCACAGCTTCTGTGATAAGAGGGAAGGAATCACTCAGAAAAGTTTCAGGGGTGTTCAGCAGGGAAGATAACCAGGGTTCTAAAAAAAACTTTACGAACAGAAGAATGTGCTGGGCAGTGAAAAAGTATGTGATTGAGGGTATCTGGAACCAAATGGCAAAAAAGACATAATCGATCCTCTTTGGGGATATTTGCAAAACGGCCGGCATGATTCGCTGAGGGAAAAATGTTAAATCGGGCTAACATAAATACTCTTCTCAACCTGGGGTTAATTAATAGGGAAAAATAATTCAGATGACACCCAAGAGAAGGGGAAAGACCAAAGAAAAACGGGGAACAAGTAGGGTTCAGATTGGCTGCAAGAACCTCAAACTCATGCTGCCAGAGTTTAGATTTAATAAGGGCATGAGCCTGCTGAATTCCTAGATCGCTTAGGGATTCAAGATTCAAGTCAAGAGACAAAACTTTGGTCTCGATCAGTTTAAGCCACTTGGAAGAAAAGTTGTCTCTGAGTAGGTCATATAACAGAGAGTTGGGATTGGGGTTTAAATGTAAGTGAAGCCAGTATTTGAATGTAATGGACCATGCAAGGGTGGATGGGAGATGAGTACCCAATTCCAGTACTAGAGTTGAAAGACAGATCATGTTGGGAACTCCTAAAATTTTCCTCAAGAAGGCAGCTGCCAATGCATCCAGGTCATGATCTATGGCCTCTATCCAAATAGGAGCTCCATACAACAGATGAGAAAGTAATTTGGTCTGAAAAATAAGCAAAGCTGCAGGAACAAATTGGTTGCCAGATGAGTAATGAAATTTTGAAATTGCATTAAGATGAGAGCTTGAAGAGGATAAAACCAGTTTTTTGTGGGGACGCCAACTGAGTCTATGATGCAGTGTGATTCCTAGGTATTTAAAGGATAAGACTTGTTGAAAAGATTGTGAGCCAATTGTCCAGGAGGATAGTATTGTAGAGTTGGAGAAATTTACTATTTTAGTCTTATCAGAATTTATAACCAAATCATTAGCTGAGCAGAAGGTTTGAAAATTGGATAAGGTGCGACGGAGGCCTGCCTTTGTTAGAGATAGCAGGACTGCGTCATCCGCGTATAAAAGCACAGAGAGAGGGGAACCATTAAGAGAGGGTGCAGAATTGGTAGAAGCAGAGAGAAAAGAGGGCAAATCTGCTAAAAATAAATTGAAAAGTAATGGGGCTAAGACACATCCCTGCCGGACGCCTTTGTCAACTGATAATCTATCCGAAATATCCTGAGAATTTGGCAGGCAAATCTGGCATTCATTGGAGGAGTGGAGACGCCTAAGCAAAAAGAGCAAACGGGGCTCAATACCCCAACTGTAAAGTTTGTCCCAAAGTAAATTCCTATTAACCGAATCGAAAGCTCCTCGTAAATCAACGAAGGCGGCAAAAAGCCTAGCTTTGTGAAAAATTGAGTACTTTTCGGCGAGATGGGACAAAAGCAAAACATGGTCCAAAGTTGAGGCTCCAGTATGGAAGCCTATCGAGTGTTAATTAACAAGTTATCTTTTGACTTTTGCCTGCCTAGTCAAAGGCAATTCAGTGGATGTCATGTCTACTCATGAAGTGCTACTGCAATTTAATTTCAAATAAAAAAACCCCTGGAGTTCTGTGCTCTTCTAGCAGGGTCCCCCTCCCCAGACAGTCCCCATCTGCCTGGCCTCTGTAGCCTGGGATAGTGGCAGCAGAAAGGACTATCAGTTTCCTTCCCCATTCATTATTATTTATTATTATTATTATTATTATTATTATTATTATTATTATTATTATTATTATTATTTATTGTCATTGTATTACACAATACAATGAAATTCGTTGACACCCGGAGACCAAACCAACACACACATTGAATTCCCAACAGTCCCCCCCAATCCCCCACTCCCCGCCCCCCTTCAAAAAATTCCTCCTCTGAAACACAAACATCCACACAATAGGAAATGATACACAACAGGAAATCCACACAATAGGGAATGATAAACATCCACACAATAGGAAATAATACAGTCCGACTGCCCCTATCTACTGGTACTTCAGTTCATTGTTCAATGCTGTTATGGCTCTAGAGTAAAAACTGTTCTTAAAACGTGTTGTCCGAGTTTTAATAGTCCTATACCTTCTGCCAGAAGGCAACAATTCAAAAAAGTTGTAAGCTGGATGGGAAAAGTCTCTAAGGATATTATGTGCTTTCCTTAAACAGCGGGTGGCGAAAATATCTTCAAGGGTGGGTAGCTGGAGCCCGATGGTATGCTGGGCCACTTTAATAATTCTCTGTAGTGCCTTTTTATCCCCTACAGAGCTGCTCCCATACCATACTAAAATGTTGTATGTGAGGACACTCTCAATGGTGCTACGGTAGTAAGCCAGAAGTAGACGCTGAGAAAGGTTCATCCTCCCAAGCACCCTTAGGAAGTACAGCCTCTTCTGCGCCTTCTTCACTAGCATATCGGCATTTAATGTCCATGTGAGGTCCAATGAAATGTAGGTACCCAGAAATTTGAAACTGCCAACCCTTTCCACCTCCTCACCATTTATGAGCAAAGGCAAATGCGCATCTCTCTTCCTCCTAAAATCAATGATAAGCTCTTTAGTTTTTTTGGCATTAAGTGTAAGATGGTTTTCTTTACACCACAATATCAGCCCTTGTACTTCCTTTCTGTACACAGTCTCGTTGTTCTCATTGATGAGCCCCACTACTGTTGTATCGTCTGCAAATTTAATAATAGCATTGGTGCTATACAGTGGCGTGCAGTCATATGTGTACAGGGAATAAAGGAAGGGGCTTAGCACACAGCCTTGAGGGGCTCCTGTGCTTAATATTAGAGTAGAAGAGTAATGGGATCCCATCCTTACTGACTGTGGCCTGTTTGTCAGTTGCTGACCCTATAAAGAAGGAGAATGGAGACCAGGAAAGAGTACCTGAGTGCTAACCACTAGTCACCACTCTCTTTAGTCAGCCTGCCTTCTCTGGTACCATTCCTGAAAACCATGATTAAAGTTAACTACAAAAATGAGAATTTGGGCTAGAAAGATAAATGCCTGGGTAGATGGAGGATATGACCTTGCAGGCTACTTTACTCTTGCAGACTACTTGTATCTACATTAAAACAAGTAATGAGTTGTGAGCAATGCATCTGACTAGCTCCATTAGTGTCTGCCTGTGATTTTCAACTTATAAAATTCAGTTAGTGGTGATGACATAGACCTGGGAAATTGAGGGTCACAAAAAAACATTTTGCAAAATTTATGGTGCTTTTACATGAATTTGGGGTGCTGATTGAACCATTCACTATCAAGGCTATGCAATATTTCCAAAACTAAATGTGATAGGGCAAAACTGATACAATTTTTTGAATCTGCACCCCAAATATATCCAGGAATAGCTCTAACTTTTGAGATAGCAACCGTATCTTTTGTGTTGGCCTGTGTAAAGGGGACAATATGTTTTCATTTCTGTTTGCTTTGGATCTGAGATCTCCAAACTTTTCAGTACAAGGGCCACATCATATATTTTGCACATGCTTGGGGCAAAAAAGGTTATATATAAATAAATAATGAGTAAGTTTTAGTTGGATCTTTTTTGTTATCAGAATTGTGGGATTTTATAAATTTTGGAATCACTTAAGACAGAGATTCACAAATTATGTGGCTCCCTGAGAAGTCACAAAAACTATGGAAGTCAGAGAAGCTGTGGAATCCTCACTTAAAAAACTGCCACCTAATACAATGTATAGGATTATAGCCCTAAAGGGGAGCCACAGTCAATGGCACAGTAGGTCAAGGGAGCCACTGGTCAAAAGGCTTTGGGAACCATTGCCTTAAAGGAATCCCCATAGGCACAGAGCCTTCTGGGGTGATCTTCTGTGGAAGGATTTCCCTAGTGCAAAACTCTGTGATTACGTGGCACAACAGCAGGTTGCTGATGGCTATGATAGGCACATGTCTCTCTCTCTCTGCAATTGTACCTTACCCAAATTAAAAACAGCAACCTCGGGATCTTTTTGCAAGAATTCCAAGTAGCTTTTTATTTTTCAGCCTGTGCAGTGCTGGGTGCGTCCGACAAGACCCCTCTCTCTAATGTCAGCAGGGGCGTAACTAGGGTGTGGCAGGGGGTGGCACGAGCCATGGGCGCCATCTTGCAGGGGGCGCCGTTCGCATGGCGCCCACCCCCCCAAAATGGCGCCCACGGCCCGCCCGCTCCCTGCGCCGCATTCTCCTCGCTCCGGCTGGCCTTAAAGAGCCAGCCGGAGTGAGGAGAACGCGCTGCCACCCGGCGCCCCCTCCCGCTTCTCAAGGGGGCGGGGCACTGGGCGGCGCCGCGTTCTGTTTGCTCCTGCCGGCCCTTTAAGGCCGGCACGAGCGAACAGAAAGAACATGGCTGTTCGCTCGTGCCGGCCTTAAAGAGCCGGCACGAGCGAATAGAACGCGGCTGGGGCGCTGCGTTCTGTTCGCTGCCGCCGGCCCTTTAAGGCCAACGGCAGCGAACAGAACACGATGCCCCCGCCGCGTTCTGTTTGCTGCCGCTGGCCCTAAAGGGCCGGCGGCAGCGAACAGAATACGCCTCTTAGAAGGGGCTGGGCGCTATGTCATGACGTCACGATGTGACGTCATGACGTTGCGTGCCCCTAGGGGCGCATTTTCATTGGGTGCCATGGGCGCCCTTTCAAATAGATTCGCCCCTGAATGTCAGAGCACACTTGATACAGAGATTGTCTTTGGCTTTATAGAGAAAAAGGGGTTTTCCCTTCACTTTTTACATCGTCACATCTTGCAGTTTTTCATTACTTTCTCACAGATATTTGCATAAGTATATTAGGACACTGTTGTTATCAGCAATTTCTAATTCACGTGTTTACTGAATTACATGAATCTTGCAGGTTTCAGCTTATTAGTGCAAACATCAGCTACAAATTTCCCGTTACTTATTGCTTCTATGTGTACATAAGCACTTCACTTGTAGCTTGTTTCCTGCCTACAGCTATATTAGTAACTTTCCTGTTCTCTCAGCTTCTGTAACTTCTTTACTTCAAAAAGTCACAGAGGCTTGTATTTTTCCAACTTTATGACAAGCCGTGGGGGGGGGATTTGATTGATCAAATTTTTTTAAAGCATATATGTACCTCCTGGGACCCTCTCAGCTAGAAGGTTAAGGCTTCCCCACCACCATGCCACAGACTGGATTAAATCTTGCAGAGGAGTGGATGTGGCCCCAGCACTGTAGCTTGAAGGCCCCTGCTTTGGACGATACTTTACAAGGTCCACCTATGTGCAAACTTACAGTGCATGAATACACTGACTCCTGGTGGTGGCTGAACTATATTTTCATTGGAAAAAGCATGTAATGGGATACTGTTCAATTCTGTATGATGGTGAACAATGGGTTGGTTCATCTGCTCATGCTGCAATTAAAAATGAGGCTGTGCACATCCACCTGGCGCAGTTTTGCCCTGGAAATTCAAGTAGGAGCAGACGGTCCCAAGAGTTCCAATCATATGGTTTTGATACTATTTAGCATTTAGACCATGTGATGGCTTAAACCATCTACTACCAGAATGCCCACTACAGAATCCTATAAAATGTATTGGCTGTGCCACTTTTTAAATGGTGTCAAAAAGTAACATGTCCAGATTTCAGCAGTAAATGTCTCAAAATGCAAGCATTTAATTATACTGTAGAACTGATGGTGAAAACGTTACCTGAAGAACGTGACAAAAAACTGCACCAGATCCATGATGGTGTTGTGTTGTGAAAAAGCAATCTGCAAAAAGGAGAAATCAGTTAATATAAGGTTGCTTTAGGTTCACATCTACATCTGAAAAGACTGTGGAAATAGTCAGTAAGAGCCAAGATAAGCCCAATACAATGGACTCAATTTAAGATGAACAGAACATTGATTTCACTGCAATCTCATGCACACTTACTTGGGCGTAAATTGAAGTGAACTCAGTAACAGAGTAACAATGCACAGGATCAGGATGCATAAGATCAAAGTTTTGAATACTGAACACATTTCAAACTGTTTAATGAAAACAATTATGCTGGCAGATAAATACAATAATTATTGCGCAATGGCAAATATATGCCCTGCAATTTGATGTCAATGCATTGAAACATATAGAACCAAATATCCAAAATGTAATGCCCTGATCCATAGAGGTTATATGCATCGAAAGAAAACTTCTGCATGTATTTCCCTAGCAGGATGATAAATATTCATGCAATTAGTTCCCTTCCACAATTCCTCTGCTTACATGCATAGAGCCCTCTTTAGCAAGCAGTAACCAACAACTTGAATAGGTTAGATTTAGACTTCTTTTCTAACGGATCAGTGCGGTTACCGCTCCATATGCAGGCATCTACCCTGTATCCACCCGAGATCCATTCCAGAGAAACCACAGATATGAGGGAATCCAATCTCCACAGCCCCCCCCCCCCCATGCCCATTAACATTATTCAGCTGCTTATCACTGCAAAAAAAATTGTTTTTCCTTTGGATTTCTGTAAGCATGCAAGCTTATAGCATGTACAAGCAGACTACAGGCAGTCCGAATGCTTTGAAGACTAGACTGAATGCTATAATAGGAAGCAGAACATTAACTGTTTCCTGTTAGTATTTAATCCAGTCCAATCCAGGCTGCCTGCACACATTATAAGCATGCATACTTATAGTGACTTGTAAAAGGAAGAAACATTTTGGCTTGGCTCTACTGTAGAGGTAAGCACCTAAGCAACATTAATTGGTGAGGTGAGGTGCAGGGAGGCATATCCTGAATAAGTGAAACTGTGGAAACCAGATAAGCAGATAGGGTGCATCCTGTACATAATCCTGGTGGCTCCTTGTGCAAATAGTTGGACCTTAGGTCTCCATAAACCAAATATTGTACTCTAACCTTTCTTGTTTTGAATTATGGTGCTGGAGAAGACTCTTGAGAGTCCCCTGGACTGCAAGGAGATCCAATCGGTCAATCCTACAGGAAGTCAAGCCTGATTGCTCCCTGGAAGGACAAATCCAGAAGCTGAAGCTCAAATACTTCGGCCACCTCTAAGAAGAGAGGACTCTTTAGAAAAGACCCTCATTCTGGGAAAGACTGAAGGCAAAAGGAGAAGGGGCGGCAGAGGATGAGATGGTTAGACAGTGTCACCGAAGCGATGAACATGAAATTGGGAGAACTCCGTAAGCTAGTGGAGGACAGGGAAGCCTGGCATGCTGTGGTCCATGGGGTCGCGAAGAGTCGGACACAACTTAGCGACTGAACAACAACAACCCTTCTTGATTCAACCCATCTTTGTTAAAAACTACCTTCAAAATGCATTTGACTTTTTTCATTTATGCCACCTAATATCTCTAGAGTCAACCTTTTCAGGGTTTTGTAGAAAAATGCAGCTTTTGCTAATTGTAATTCTGAATACTTTGCACTGAGGTGCTCCACAAGCTGCTTATAGAAGCATACTTCCACTCGAGGCAGATGGATCAGAGGACTTCCATAGAATTCAGCTCCCTAAATTGGTGCGTGTCATAACCTCATTCTAGACAGGTATAACCATTTATCTTCCTACAATTCCACTATTATTCCCTTGCACACCAGTATAATGGAATTTGTAGCCCCGCTACACAGCAATTTTTAGGCTCAAGATGTACCTGAAATGTTTACTATTTACCCATTTTATATTAATTTTAACAATTTTGACCTAGAAGTTACTTGATCGCTATAAGCACTGGAAATGATTAATTTTTCATCACTGCCATTTTTCACAGTGAACAGTAGTACCCTGCAATGTTGGATGTCACAAGCAACACAGGCTTTAAAAAGTCATTCAAGCAGATGAAGCCAAGGAAGAAATCAGATACAAGACGGATGAAATTATGAAGTGCATAAAAACTCTCACTGAAGCATTAACATGCTGAGGGCCAATAAGCGTGACATGACATGCTTGTATGTTTAAATGGCAAGCAGCAAACCACAACCATAAGCAAAACTTTAAAACCATGTGAACAACATCAGGATTCTTTGCCCTTAGGGATATGATACACTGAAATCAACAACAAAAACTTGTAATTCTCCTGCAAATAAAAGGGTGGGTGTTTCTTTCTTTTCTTTTTTTTAACAAAAGTAGGTGTACTTTTTACAATCAAGCATTATCTGCAGTCAAGCCCTCTATTATCTTTCACTTGGAGAACATATGATTATGCATTAATAAGGTTTTAGGTTTTAATCCCTAGCATTTCTAGTTAAAAATGCATCACAGATCTGGAATGGTGGCAGCTCTGGAAATGTCCTAAGGCCAAGGCTTTGGAAAGTAGCCACTGGTCAACAGAAAGGCAGTTTGGGGCTACATGGACCAATGTCTCTTATAGTATAACACATATGACACATCTGCAGGGTTTAAAGAACCACTGATTCTTCAGAGTGGTAGCTACAGGAAAACAGACAGACAAAACATAAGCAATTTTCAAAAGAATTCATCTTACAGTGACATTTAAAAAAAACAATTTGTTGATAGAGGCTTTCCATTCTGCATTACAGCAATTATTTTCATTTATTGTGTCAGCATTCAGTTTAATTGTTCCTCATTATACAAACAATTATTTTCAGGGAAACTATTGCAATCAATAACCACAGTCCTGCAGATTAAAAATGAAACACATATAAAAAGCATATTTCACATCAATTATTTCCAAATACCTGATTGTTTTTCTATTTATTCCGATCATTGTTTCAAGACACAAACCAATGTACAGCTAATAAATACATTTTATCTTGCTACTGTGTATTGCATATGTTTATTGTAAATGTCCAAAAAGATGCCTACATTTATAAGACACCAAACAGCTTTATTTAGCAGGTTCACACAGCATGATCTCTTTCATTGTTTGTCCTTTATTGATAAAATCTGCCCTTGACATTTGTTGGCCTCTGACATATGCAGTGACTATGCATGATGAATAGAGTGGAGGTGAGATGTCTCATGGTCTCGGCTACTGAACACCAACTGAAGGTGAGAGGGAGCCCACCCTCTTAAGAGCTGTCTCTTAACAGCAGCAAAGGTAACCAGCAATGCCTGGTGCAGATAGACAGCTGGTGAATGACCAGCAACATCCACATTGGATCTATGATAGTACCAGCCCACACGTGGGTACTGCTGGCCTTTAAACAACCAACACATTCAGTAGTTTCAGGTGACTGATCCAAGCAGTATAAATCTCAGCATATCAAAGTTGCCCATATAGGAATAGCAATACCTTGTGCTTTGGGCTGATAAGGGACCAGAGCATGGATGAAAGTCAAAATCAACATTTTGATTACAGCCTAAATAACAGCCAGCCTAATAAATAACAGCCTAATAAATAACAGCCTAACGGGGCCAGAACAGGCTGTACAAGTGTACCGCCGGTGCTGGTGTCATAAAGGAGCCGTATGCAGTGCCGGCCTTAAACCAATGTGACAATGTTGTCACATTGGGCCCTGCACTTCAGGGGGCCCCACACCAGCAGGGTGAGAATATTGCCTGCTGCTGCAGCTGGGATCTCTATGGGCTGTAAGTCAGTGGGGCGAGCAGAGCAGCTTTACCTTGGGCCTTCCCACCTGCCCCTGCCTCTGAACAGCCCAAAATGGGCCACCTGGAAGCAGTTGGCAGTGATGTCATATCACCACCAACCATTTCCACATGCCATGCTTTGCATGCAATATGAACAGTGCTCTTCTTAGTGAGTGGGGGGGCCCCGCAGGGAGGGTGGGAGCCCCACAGTAATGCCCTGCATTGGGCCCCGCCATTGCTAGAGCTGGCCCTGGCCATAAGACACCTCTAACATTGACGGTGATGCCTTATTAACAGGGGGTCATCCACGTGCTTGACTAAGTGTGGGTGAAAGGGGCAAGTTCCTTGAGTAGCATGTGTACTTTAGAGACAGCACCCAGAAAGTCTCATTAATGCTTCATTTGATATCAGCCTGCCTTTTAACTTCGGTGCCCACGTTTTACCCACCCCTTCTACTCTGCTGCCCTCTGCATTTGCACCATCCTTGCAAGAGTCTTCCCTTCAATCCCAACTATCCAATATATATGTTCAGTCATTTAATAAAATTCCTTTTACGGCTTTACCTGCCTTGTCTCAGCTCCTTCACAGACTGCCTGCTTTCTGCTAATACCTAGTTCTAAGGGGACCCTTGAACCCAGAAGGGAGGCTATCTTATGGCAACCTCTGTCTAGTCTGGAAGTAGCAACTACCCATCAGTGGAAACCTGACCAAACTAGTGATGCCGGCTGTTAGTCTCCAGGTCCTGTACCCTTCATCTTTCACTGCAGTGCCAAACGCATTTCTACGGTCAGATCTCCACTGATGGCTTATAATAGCCACACCAGAAAATATTCCAAATCATTAAAATCTTGGACTTCACTCAGAACATTAGGGCAGCTGTTGTCCTTTCAGTCAGGCTGTTTGCATCTCTCTCTTCATTTTCATATCCCCATTTTAAAAAAATAAACCAGCTTACCTTTTACTCAATACACTTTGAAGCCCTTGAAATAGAAAAAAAGGGCCAAATCCTTTTTAATACAGTAGACAACGTATAAACCTCCATAGGTTTATACCTCTTTTGCTACTGTAAATTCTTTGTGGACGGAAATGTAGCAGACGGTAGGTGGAGAAATTAGAATATCTAAACCCCATTTCTTTTCTTTCCTTTTTCCTATTTGTTTTTAGTCTTTGATGGTAATCTGTAAGCACTGAATACAATGCATATTTTCCCCCCATGTCTGGTGCTATACTGTTGAAGGCTGCTTATGGCATGAAAAAAAGGAAGCAGCTGTCCACTCAGTCTGAAGAAGGAAACCACCAGATGGGAAAGAACGATGAACACCCACACAAAATGGATCGTATCAAATAGAATAGGATCCAAACCATATTTTTGCAATAAAAAGGCCATCTAGCTCACTGAGGTCAGGCAATCCCTAGCCCAGCTTCAGGGGTTCCATGCAACAGAAGCTATCTTGAGGTCACACCCTGCAAGGATGTGCCTTGCAGCCACATGCTTTGTTTAAATAAAGGAAGTAGTTGCTCAGGGCAACAGATTCGTTAAACCTTTTCAAAGTCACATAACACCAGAACCCAGCCACTAAAATTGAGTGTTGGAATATTGAATATAGAACAGGCAAAAGAAAATATTTCTTTACCCAGTATGTAATTAGTCTGTGGAACTCCTTGCCATAGGATGCAGTGATGGCATCTGGCCTCCATGCCTTTAAAAGGGGATTGGACAGATTTATTCTCGAAAAGTCCATCACACGCTATAAGCTGTGATGGGCAGGTGCAACCTCCTGGTTTTAGAAGTGGGCTACCTCTGGCAGGTGCAAGGAAGTCGCAACAGGATGCAGGTATCTTGTTGTCTTGTATGCTCCCTGAATTATCTGGTGAGCCACTGTGAGGTACAGGAAGCTGGACTTGATGGACCTTTGGCCTGTTCCAGAGTGGCTCTTCTTATGATCTTAATCTCAGTGAGAGGATCTAGCCTTGATCAATATCTCTCTCTCTCTCTCTCTCTCTCTCTCTCTCTCTCTCTCTCTC
>JAJKFI010039530.1:0-27147 GCA_029204185.1 Lerista edwardsae | reverse complement strand
TGATCAAAAGCAACAACACTGAATCATTGGATTCTTTTTTTTTTTTTACTCTTTTTTTATATGCATCCAAAGCATATCATAATACACTGAAATGACAGCACATTCAGCTCTGGTATTTTAATGAGAAAGATCAAGATATATTGTAGACCTCTGTTCATTATTACTGAATTTCCTTCACAGACAGTATGATACAGGATTGTTTCTCAAGGCCATAATGAATGCCAGCTGTTACAAATCACTCACTTATTGTAGCTGAATTAGTATTCATGTTTAATTATGGCAATTTAAAATATTTCTTTGTTTGTACACACATATACACAAATTATGATGTTTATTTGAGGAAAGAGCACTACAAATTCAAGAAAGGTCGTGCAGCATATTAACAAGGTAGAATCTTTTCATGTTTTCTACGTATAAATTTATTTTTCTTATTTACTTGAGGTCACATGAGAATTGTCATATTTAAAGTGTTTTGACAAGCTTCTGATATGTTTACTATAAATTGTATCAATGTGTAAGGATATTTTCTTAAGTGCTATTTTTCTTTTCAAAACTACTGTATTTACATAGGGGTATTAATATTACTACTACTTGTAGAGGACCCATACTGAAATTGTGATAGTATCAAAATGAATGGCATAGGTATTCTCTTGCAACTTTGCACAAGAGTATTTGTGGGAAGTGTGGGAAGCTATAGAGTTTCAGATCAAAGCCACTCTTGGGCATGTTGAGTATGAACTGTAGGCTTAGTTCCATATTGTTATGAGCGCTAGGATGATCAAGTAATTAATACATGGAAAAATGCTTAAATTATATCTTATCCATGCTGTACGAAACCGACCTCCCAAGCTACTTGTTGCTTGCATGCATGTGAAATGAGTATGAATGATGTGGCATGAAAGGCAATTCCACTTCACAAACAACATTAATTGATTTTCTTTGTTTTATGCTTGGTTTTTTTTTTCTTCTGAAGCTGGAATGAGCAACATCTTGGAGGAAATGGACAATTATGGAAGCTGAGTGATTGATTCCAAGCTATGAGAGGAAGCTTGTCCAATGTCGCGGCTGATGTGGGAAGTACTGGAAGAAAAAAATCCCAGGCACCGAACTTTGTTACCTCATAGCTGGCTGAGGAAAGATGCTTCTGTTACCAAAGCCAAGAGAATGAACTAATTCTCAAGACATTTTCAGCTGCTTAACAGGTTTCCTGCTTTGACTGATGGAGGTTTCATGCACCTGCTCTCCATAATTCAATACCCAGTTCAGGTCTTGATCTGGAACCACCCTACACACAGCTGCTCAATAGCTCTCCTTTCAACGTAAGTGAAATATTAGAGGTACAAAAACACTCACTTCAAAGCAGAAAAATGAAATGTAGGTCAAATGTAGTGTTTACCAAGCTGATAAACATAAAATATGTCAGGCCAGCCCAAAGGTGGCCTCATTTGGCAATGGGGTCATATCCAAAATGGTGATGAGTGACTACCAAAGGTGGTACTTACTGAAACCGTAACCCTGTCAAAATCTCCATCCTTATTATGTATGAGATGACCACAGGAGTGTAATCTCCAATTCCTGGGCAAATTGACATTGGAAGATTCATTTATTATTTCTGTATCAAATAATTAAATACAAATTAAATAAATTATGCCTGTGTGGTTGAGTGAAAACATTACACTAATAACTTATAAACTTCATAAGCAAAACTGATCATTCCTAATACTCAGTAAGCAGCTGGCAAGTATTTCGGAGCAAGCATTAGGAGCCACAATCTCACAGGCACCAAGGATGGAGATTAATTTGTGATAGGTGCTACACTCAAATACAGCACCCAGCTTACTGACATGTTGACATAGACCCAATTTGAACAGCTTTGTAATGACATTTATTGCATTCTACTAACAGGACATACATCATTCAGTTCTGAAATACTTCACATCCAAAATTTTGTTTATTAATTTTTCTATTTTCTTTATAATTGCAGATCTACTCAAAGGAGGATATACAGTAATATTGTTTCCCCTCCAAAAAAAAAAGCTCTCATACCCATTCCACTTGACTACTGCTGTGGGTCAAGCAGAACCAAACTAAAATGCTTCTTCTGTGCTGTAACCAAAGACTATCATTCACTAGGGGAATTATCCAGAATGTTGAAATCTAGGGAGAGGGTTTCTTTAACAAAGGGCATACAAGTGCCCTTTTCAGGCAGGAATGTATTGTCTCCTTTGTAAGCTGTAAGCGATGAATTTATCACACTCCCATTCCACATAACCGGTGGCAGGTTTTAACAACAGTGCCCACGGTTGAGACACAGGTAGATTCTGTCATGCTTCCCAAGATCTTGCCCACACCCTCAGGCTGAACACACTGGAAAGAATTGAGAAATATGGCACAATAAGATTTCAAAGACACCTCAACTGAAACTGCCAATCTGGAGTCAAAGTGGTGTCAGATAAAATGTTTTATCTGAAAAGTGCCATGCAAATTTATCACAGTTTGCCTCCTACCCTGTGGGTCCAGATATAGTAAAGGTAAAGGTAAAAGTTTCCCCATGACCAAATGGTCTAGTCGTGACCGACTGTAGGGGGTGGTGCTCATCTCCGTTTCAAAGCCTGTAGAGCTGGCGTTTTGTCCAAGGACAAGCTTCCGTGGTCATGTGGCCAGCATGACTATGCCGTAGCACACGGAACGCCATTCCCTTCCCACTGAAGTGGACCACTATTTATCACTATTTAAATAGAGACCCTATTTATCTCCTTGCATTTAGGTGCTTTCGAACTGCTAGGTTGGCAGGAGCTGGGACAAGCAACGGGAGCTCACTCCGTCGTGCAGTCTTGAACTGTCAACCTTCCGGTTGGAAAGCCTGGCAGCAGCGGTTTAACCCGCTGCGCCACCACGTCCCTCTGATATATATAATCACGTCCCAGATATAGTAAACTCCACTAAAAACAACTCTGCAGATGCAAACATGTCAGAGAAGTATATTTTCTCCACTGCCATGGAGATGGATTCTTGCTCACATTCAGTCATTGTGTTCAAGTTTTCTGCCACTGTTACTCAAGTCATCCCCACAAAAGCTTCACTATCAGCAGTTTCTTGGAAAACACCATGGTTTCATGATTAGAGAAAAGACATTCAGGAGAAATTGTGTCAGCCACCTTGGCCACTTCCTCATTCCAGAGGTCAACCAAGGAGTAGACATGGCTGACAGCCATAGTAACAGGTTTTTCGCAGACTGTGGTTTCACAGTGATCACTGTGAGTTCCATCAAGACTAAGGATTAGCATTCAATAACTTTTGTGCAAGTATCTACAAAGCAGTGGGGTTAGTGTTAATATGTCGACTATGCATGTGCAGAATCTCATTTTTCTGAGCTACACAAGGTCATCTAGGAGAACCTCAGTGACACTGATAGGGAAAACAGTAAAAAAAATTAACACGAACAGGACTTTGACACAGAAGCACCACACCTTACAGAGGCTTCTAGACATTTCACTCATCAAGTTATTTTAGCCACTGATTTGAAACTGTGCATTGAGTTCTACGCTCTATTGTCTCCCACCCTTTATAAATAATATTTTGAAGGATAAAAGTACCATATATGTTCCTTGTCATTGAACACCTTCTAATAGTTTGTTATATTCAACTGTGTGAAGAAGAGAAGATACAGTAAGACAGTATGAAACAGGGGTGGCATGTGGTAGCTGTGGTATGTATGCCATGGATACTTTCGAAATGGTATGTGCAACAGAATTGCTCCCCCTGGTGGTAACCTGGGTACTAAACAGGACCATGATGACGAGGCAGACAGAAGACATAACATGATAGAGGGAGAAAATGCCAGAACGTTAACAAGAAGCAGCTCTTAATGTTTTGGCAGTTTCTCCCTCTATCACACCTTCTACTGGTCTGGTCCTTAAGTTCCCTTTTTGAGTCCTGTAAAAGCAAGAAGATTTATTTAGCAACCCAAAGTTAGAAGAAAGGGAGGACCCCAATCTGTGGATAATTGAAACCATGGACACAAAACCCGTCTTTATGAACATCTGACTTAGGGGTGAGTTAGATCGGGGCTTTGAAGCAGGTGCAGCTGTGAAGAACGAACAACAAAAGCTGGTTCCATACAACCCGAAGAGCTCAATAACTTTGAAAATAGTGACCACTTGCTGTGGCAATGGGGAAAAACAATAGTTTCAATTAGGTGGAAAATCTGGAGATTTCTGGTGGTAGAAGGGAAGGAGAACATAAGAACATAAGAGCCCTGCTGGATCAGGCCAAAGGCCCATCTAGTCCAGCTCCCTGTATCTCACAGCGGCCCACCAGGTGCCCCAGGGAGGCATGAGACAAGATGCTTGCATCCTGTTGCCACTCCCTTGCACCCGGTACCAGCAGCCCACCACCTTTGTAATGAGGTTGCACAGTCCATCATTGCCTACAGCCCACGATGGACCTTTCCTCCAGACATCCGCCCAATCCCCTCTTAAAGGCATCAAGACCAGATGCCATCACCACCTCCTGTGGCAAAGAGTTCGACAGATTAACTACCTGCTGGGTAAAAAAGTACTTCCTTTTATTTGTTTTAACTCTCCCAACCCTCAGTTTTAGCTGATGCCCCCTGGTTCTGGAGAAGACAAGGCAAGCAGTTGATTGGGCACAGACAGAGCCAATATATTATGAGAAGTAACGGAGAACATTAATACTGCTTAAGTGGCCATTTTGGAAAAAAATGACTGCCAGTGCCCACACCCAAGTAAACATGTGCTGACCCTATGCCTTACTTGGGTCAGCTTGAAAAACCACATATTAGGGCTTGTCATGCTTCTACATAATGGGAGCAACTTTCAAATATGGCATTTGGTAGCTACTAAGAATTTGGTAGCTACTAAGAATACTCCCATCACTTCCTGGCAAATAGAAGGGGAAGAAATGGAAGCAGTGACAGACTTTATTTTCTTGGGCTCCAAGATCACCGCAGATGGTGACTGCAGGCATGAAATTAAAAGACGTTTACTTCTTGGGAGAAAAGCTATGGCAAACCTAGACGACTTAATAAAAAGCCGAGACATCACCCTGCCAACAAAGGTTCGCATAGTCAAAGCGATGGTTTTCCCAGTAGCAATGTATGGCTGTGAGAGCTGGACCATAAGAAAGGCAGAGCGCCGAAGAATAGATGCTTTTGAATTATGGTGTTGGAGAAGACACTTGAGAGTCCCCTGGACTGCAAGGAGATCCAATCGGTCAATCCTACAGGAAGTCAAACCTAATTGCTCCCTGGAAGGACAAATTCTGAAGCTGAAGCTCAAGTACTTTGGCCACCTCATGAGAAGAGAGGACTCTTTAGAAAAGACCCTCATGCTGGGAAAGATTGAAGGCAAAAGGAGAAGGGGGCGGCAGAGGATGAGATGGTTAGATAGTGTCACCGAAGCAATGAACATGAAATTGGGTGAACTCAGGAAGGTAGTGGAGGACAGGGAGGCCTGGCGTGCTGTGGTCCATGGGGTCGCAAAGAGTCGGACACGACTTAGCGACTGAACAATAACAACAACAACAAAGAATCCAGATTTTTGTACATTGCCTACTTCTATTCCGCCAGGACAAGTGCTCACTTGTACCAACTAAGATGATCTCCTTGTAGTCCTGATCTTGATTTTTAATCCTCTCAGTAAATCATCACTCTGCCTCAGCACTCATCCCCTGAAGAATGGAATTCACTCAAGAATGGAATTGGCAACTTCCTCGTCTGCTTTACTGTGAAACAACACCAGTTCTGAGCCAACAATTTCAGCAAAGTGTAAAGTTGGGTTGTATATTCTGAACTAAACAGGGATTTGCGGCCAGGGGAGCCAGCGCCTCACCAAGGAAAACAGCCTCAACCTGCCCTGTGATTGCGCACATGCACACTTTCTGAGGGATTATGCCATTTCAAGGGAGGCTGAGGTCTCGTGGCCCCAATCACAGGGAATCACACTGCGCGTGTGCTCCACCCAGTTTCTGAGTGGTTGCACTCTCACAGGGGAGGCTGAGCTCCAATCTCCAGCAGCTCTAGTCTCTCCCTGTATTGTAATAGGCATGGGTACTACACAGCTGGAGAGACTAGATATGCAGAAGCTCTGCTGCGATTGCACAGGCTCTGCGGCTTCTGGGTAGCCCCAAGAATGCATTGCAGTGCTGCCCCACAGCAAGTGCCTCACCAGTGCCTCATTCACTTCAGCACACATCACAGGAACAAAACAACTGCAATCAAAAGTCATTTAAATGTTAATGGGATGTTTTGGCTCTGAAGCAGAATTCTCAAATGTATCCCAGGTTCTTTTGAAACTTACCATACTGAGAACAGTGCTATTGTGCATAGAAGGCATAAGCCTATTCATGACAGTTACTTATACTTCTATAAACAGAACCAGTCACTTTCCACTCACTTCTCTCCATATATACTGTGCCAGGCAATTAATGTTGCGTGCATTAACTCTGCTCTAATATAGTATGATGTTACTATGTACAGATGTTCACAGTTGACAGAACGAGTAACCTTCATTCAAAGGCAGGAATAGCAGGTAACATTATCCTATAAACATCTACTGGTGCTTAAGTGAATTCATAAGAACCTTCTCCTTATCTGAATAGTGCTTTTTAAATCCTTGAACGGCCTTGGGTGGTTGTTGTTTTTACATATTTAGCATTCACTTTTTTTTTAAGGAGTTCAGAGCATATCACATACATTAGCTCGCTCAGCCTTATAGCAACCCTACAAGGTTATTGCCCCATTGTATCTTTTTTTAAAAAAATATTATCCCCTTTGTTTGTTCCAATGGCTAAAGGAGCATACTAGGCCTATTACAATTCTGCACTACACAGGATGTTGTTATGTCCAATGGGGCCAGTAATGCCCCCCCCCAGCTGACCCGTGAAACCCTTCAGCTGGAGAGCCGGTAGGCAACTTGTTCAAATGATCAAATTGTACCATCACTGCCTTCTCCAACCATCTCCACCTATAGTTGGGCTTCCTCAGAGGCTCCTATAATTATGTCAAAACCCCAGAGGAATTCCATTGGCAAAGGGGAGGATAGTCCTCAGATATCACTCTGACAGGAAACACTCTGACAAGATGCTCCTCCCTCAGCATTTCAGGGACACTGAAGGTGGAGCACTCGTAACCCAATCCGACCTACATCCCCCACTGATGCAACTGTGGCAGTAGAGCAACCTTAGGATTGCATGGGGGGGGGGATTCCAGAGGTCTCTTCTGGGTAAGGAAACATTTGCTCCCTTGACAGGTCATAGGCCCTCACTGCCCTGCCGGGTCTAACTCAGAGCTGCACAATCTATATAGCTGTCCACGTGGACCTAAGAAGGTGGATTGAGGCAGGAAAGAGATTAAGATATTGGCAGCACCACTGCTGCCAGTACCAGCCTCTTCCCAGCCTTGATCTGCTCTCCTCCCAGCTTCTATTCTATTGTTCCTCACCCTCCCCAATCCACTTTTGTCCTCCCACCCCCATGCTGACTTACCAACTCTGGGTATCATGGATGGAGTGCTGGTGTGCTGTGTGCTGCTTCAGCCGCGCAAAAGAGCCTGTGGCCTTATATGACAGCCACAGCGACGCAGACAGAGACACAAGTTCCCACAGCAAGGCCCCATTAGGATTGGGCTGTCAGAGTCCTAGAACCTTTACCTTCCCAGACAGGACTACTTTCCAACATCACAAAGACATTCTCACATTCTACACACACACACACACACACACACACACACACACACACACACACACAGAGGGGCTGCTGCTACGGCTGCCACCATCTGCCTTTTCCTACTGATTAGGCGACATCAAGAGCGGTGCACAATTGACAGCTCTTCCCTCACCTTCTGTTCTAATTTCAATAATTTCAACTTCAATTTCAACAATAATTTCAACTGCACACTTTTCCTCAGCTTTCTCTCCTAATTGAACAAAACTGGACATTTTTTTTTAACTTCCAAACATTAAAAATGCACAACAAGTTTGTCACACACGGCAGTGGCACACATGAATGTCTGAAAATATTTCAACCTCCTAAATGACAACTTTAAGATTTTTAAAAAAACTAGAAATGAGTGCCGTATTTCATATATTTCAACATTTCCCACGAGAATATAAGAGTCTTGCTGGATCAGCTAAAGGTCCGTCGAAGCCAGCATCCTGCTTTTTGCAGTGGCCCACCAGTTGTCTTTAACCTCAAAGCAGGAGAGAAATTAGATTTAAAAAAACATGGTGGAGGACAAACCTTTCAATGCCTTTATCAAGTCACAGTCTGGGATATGCCACCTCCAGGTTCAGTGGCAGTATACCAACTGCAGGGAGGAAATGCTAGGTATGCATGAGAGAAGTATGACTTTCTCTCCTGTTTGTGGCTTTCTGGAGGGAGCTGGTGAATTTCTATGTGAAAAGGGATGCTGGACTAAATGGGCCATTGGTCTGATCCAGCAGGATTCTTCTTATGAGAATGTTGAGTCTGGTTTTCTATATAAATTCAAACAGATTTCATATATAATGTTGCTAAATTCTATATATTATATCAAGCAAGAATGTTATGGCAAAAAAGCCAATGCTATGAAAACAAAATTGCATATGAATGAAAAAGATTTTGGCGCATAATCCTACACGAGAAGGAGAATACAACATATGCCAGAAAAAAGCTTAATTGACAACATACGCTTAATATACCCAGACAAAGCTCTCACAAATTTAACAGTGTGCTTCCAAATGAAAGCAAATTCTTTGTAAAGATCTTGTAGCTTATTGCCTAATAAAGTTGTAGATTTGAACTCTAGTAACTCTGTACCTCCTTTACTCTGTACTCTGGAGTTCCTCCTTTAATCTATTTCAAAGAGACAGTAAGAAAAATGTGTACAGTCAAAGTGGTTTAATTTAAAAAATGGAAATAGGATCTCCATTGAATAAATAAACCGCCTGACCCGTTACAGAGTGATTCTGTTTCTCATGGAAAAGACTTTCATATTTCATATGATGTTATGCACCTATACAGAAGGCAACTGAATACGTGACCTTCATGGCTGAAATACTTTATATTTCTTCCAGGAAGTGAAGTTGCTTTAATGTAAGGTTTGACTGACTGCAGAACTATATTTTATTCCATGTAAATGTGTCAAGAAGCCAGAACATATAGCAACTTTCCAACAAACAGATTAGGTGTTCAACAGAGGTACACCACAGTCCTTACATATGGACTTCATTATAGTTCCTCTCCTTCCTCCCTTCCCGGGGAAGAGTAATCATCTCCAAGCTGGAAAACTTATCTTGTGAAATACTATAAACTGGAGAACAGGTTGCTCGCATGGTATTTTGATGCAATTTTCACACCCAAATGCCTTAGCATTCTATCCTGTGCCTCTCCACTCTGCTCAGTGAACACACAGGATTAAGCATCCAGGTTTCACTTCATCAGAAATTACCTCCAGAATTGTCTATCTTGTTCCACCAGTAATTACCCCAAACTCTCTTGTACAGTACTGATGGAAGGAGATGGAAGTCACAGATATATCCAGACAATACACTGGCATCGCCCAAGGGGGGCAGACCACACCGGGTGACACACTCCGACTACACAACTGGCCAAAATTGTGAAAATCTTGGTACTTTATTTTAAAATAATACCATTATATATAATTCAATGACTAGTTTAATGCGTAATGCAATGAGACAAACCATGTTGAAATAGCTGTATTTTATCAAAAGTTACAGGTGGATTTTTTTGATTGAAAACTGTTTTTTGGGCATCAACAATCACCTTTTGGTGGTTAAAATATCTGAATAAAAACATTTTTTTTTAGAAAAACACGGTTTTTGGTTGTTTATTTTGGTGTTTAATATGTTTTCCAGAAATTAAAAATAGACTACTTTTCCAATTAGAAATAATACTACGGCTGCATCTACTGACACTATATCACTTGTATTATCTATCTAGTACACTTTTTAAGCATTTAAAACTAATAAAAAAGAGAACTTGGATTGAGAATGTAGAATAAAAACACATATCACTACAATTTGCTATTGTAAGCAAGAAATTTTGGGGGAGGGGGAACACCAAAAAAACACCCTAGTTATAGCCAAATAACCAGGACAGGAAAACACAACTGCCTTATGTAACAAAAAGTGGATTTCCTTAAACCTGACCAATGAGACTAAATGTTCTGCGAACCAATGACGCAGCAAGGAATCAATAAGATGTTAGTATGTGTCAGCTCTCATTCTGATGTATCAGAGCTAATACTAGAACTCTTAGTTAGTTGTGTGAGTGCCATCACATTGGCCACTGGTTTTTTGCTTTGTTTTGTTTCGCTGGTTACTGATTTATTGGGGGACCTGTACTGTTATATATTAAAGCAAACACATAAATAAAGTTAATGGGGGTGACACCAACCCTAATGATGTCAGTGCATTTAGGCTGTGTGTATCATATTGTAATTTATGTATGGTCTGGTCTGGGAGGAGGTCCATCATGGGGGTGAGGCAATGAGCTCTCACACCAGGTGATGCAAATTCTAGTGATGCTTCAGCAGACATAGCACCCTAAATTTTTCAGAACTGTCACTTTTAGTGCATAGATTCAAAGACCATGAAAGTTCCCCAAGCACGGATCAGTTTCAGATCCCTGTTGTTCTTGCCAGGAACAGGAAGGCATAAAAGGCATAACTTTCACAAGTACTTCTTATTTTGTACCAACTAGCATGCTCCATTCAGTTGCAACTCACAGCCTTCTTTGTCCAGGAGACTTGTCTCACTTTATTTAGCGTGAAAACTTGTCCCTACTGTTACTGGGCAATACACAGACAGCTTAAACTCCATCAAAACCTGTCCTTTCCATTTATGTCACCTCTTGTCCTTCCAAGCTGTTCTTCGGTGTATGATTGCAAGGTGTTTTCATTTAAAATGATTATGAATATAAGATGCAATCAAAAAGCGATGCAGCCACAGGCAATGCAAAATAGATCTCTATATGGACCTTATAGTGAGAAGGATCAACCTAAATTCGGCCCAGGAACAAGAAAACAGAACCCATCCATGACAAAATAAGATGTGCAAGACCCAAAGGCCTGTAGAAGACTTACTGGGAAAAAATGGCTGAGCATAGTTTGAGCTTTCCAGCTCTTTTTCAAGGGCATTATAATACAAACATGGGCATTAAGGTGTTCCCAGTGCGAATGTATACAATACTCTTGCACAGTATAACAAACAGTTTTTATTATAACCATCATTTTCACAACATTAAGTAGAATTTCTATAATCTGCTTCTTTAGGAAATAAAGTTTCTAAAACCTAGTAGACAATATGAACATACTGAATTTTAAAATAAATTTCCTTTTAGAGGGCACATGAAGGGAATGAAATTTTACTTAAACCTTTTCCACCATCTATGTTAAGAACAGAAGACCTTCACATATACATTTTAAGTATATCATTATTAAGCCATTTCATTTCATGTAGTATTTTTCTACTTCAGAGCCATTCACAGCCCAGGTCCATGCCCAAGCTAAATGTTGAATACGGTATTTCAAACTTTTTAAAAAAATTATGTACTAATGCTTCTGCGGCCAGAATTGTCGCCTACTGAGAAATTCATTTTTGGATTCTAAGGCCATATTCAAGAACTCCAGATAGTATCCCACCTTCTGGACTTCTTGAATGTGGCCTTATAATACGAAAATGAATTTCTCAGTAGACATTATTGTTTAAAGTGTCCATTTTTAAAGTCAAATAATTGCTGGTGAACTACTTAAACCCACAAAGTACATAACTCATGCTTCCTTTGGCAATTCATTCCAAGAAAAGCAGGTTTTCTATTTTCATTTACTTTCTGTCTCTTACAAATGTCTCGTGACTTATAAAATATAAAGTTCACTTGCCTTGCTACCAGAGCAAATGTTCAAAATCATTTTCATAACAGACGGAGCAGGTATAAAGTTTAATTTAACCCCTTGGAACTGGTGATTCACCTAATAATTTTAAAACACACAAGGCCTCCTTTTTTAGCAAGTCCCTCTCATAATTCGAAGAAACAAGTTCTGACAACTAGGGTTCCTCCAAAAAACGGTGCAACTGAAAGGACTTCTTATAAGCCTTCATATGGCTGTGCTGTGGCATGGCAGTATCTTCCCAGCATTCAGCAATGACATCATTACAGACTTCCTGTTCAACTAAGCGCCAAGCTGCTTGGAGCTCAGTTGAGTTGGAGCTTAGGGAGACTACTGACAACCCAAAACTAATAGATTTTCACTGTATACTTGGAAATGTTTTGCTATTCATGCATTTAGTCTGACTGTTGCTTTTGTGCTCAATCTTATTTTTAAGGAAGCTGTTTGGTTTGCTGTTTGTCTATACTAAACTCGGGACAAGGACTAAAACTTTTTTTAGCATCACATGCAGTGGTGTCATCCTCAAACGATGTTCCGGCTGCTGTCCGTGACATGTTGCTGCCTGCCCGCCCGCTGCACAGGCACCCCTGGCTTCGGAGGGGGTGCCCGCTTGCCTGGGGGGGCGTGCTGGGTGCCTGGACAAGCAGCGGAGGGGCGCGCCAACCGGAGGGAGCCCGCGCAGCGGGAGGGCAGGCAGCGACATGTCACGGACAGCCTGTCAATCAAGCGCTAAGTCCCGCCTAGCATTCTGGAACTTAATTTGAGGATGACGCCGCTGATCACATGTAGTAACATTTGTAAACTCTCACCTCCATGGCAACTAAAACTTGTCAACTCAGACATTTGCTTATTAGATACACAGAGGTTACAAGAAAACCAAAACCCATAACGTTATCAGAACACTATTAAAAATAGTGGTTTGCAGTAATTTATTCCACTCTTGAAGTTTTCCAAGTCTAGACTCCATTATGAAATAATCTCAGTTCTTTTTACATATTTTAAACAGCGCCAGAAATGTATCTGTAAGAATATTTCGGAATTCCCTCCCCCCCTCCGGCAAAAAAAAAAAAACTGGGTGCAATGAACCCTGGAAAACTCTGAACATTAAAAAAATGCATTTCCAAAGAACAGCAAGCTTACGAGACTAACTTTAAAGAGACTTTTTGGGTTAAATGATTTACTTGCTACAATTCTGTTTACTACAACAACGTTTACTGTGATTGTCAACATTCTAATAATGAACTTAGGAATGGAGTTTCACTTGATTCCAAATGCTTCTGTTCAGCACTAATCAATAAAGCATAGCATATTGACATCTACAGAATCCTGAAAAGGACACACAAGCAGTTCCCTCCCTTTCTTGTTATTGCCTTGGTTTATTAGAATGCAGATAAGACTCTGCAGTTTCACTCTGCTGATGAAAACAGGTTGCTCATCTCTTTTATGTCACTCATTTCACACAGTCCCATACCTGCTGCATCTGAAAGGAAGGCAGGTAGGTAGCCAGTTCAAGCAAGGAGCTCATCATTTTCCATAATATATACAATGACATTTTTACTTAGAGCCCAGGCGGGCTATCATCCCAACAGTAGAATGCCCATAACTTGTCTCAAAATGAGAGCCAGCATGGTGCAGTGGTCCCGGAGTTGGACTAAAGGATCCAGGTTCAAATTCCCAGCCAGCCATGAAGCTTCCTGGGTGACCTTGGGCCAGTCACTCTCTCTTAGTCTCACCTACCTCCCAGGGCTGTAGTGAGAACAAAAAGGAGGGCAGGAACTATGCACATTATCCTGAGCTCCTTACAGGAAGGAAGGTATAAAAATGTATACTAACAAAATAAATAAATAAAATTAACATCTGCTACAAGTTTGTTTTCTGCAGCATTTAGCCTATAGTGCAATCTTAAGAATGCTTACCCAGTTAAGTCCCAATGCTTTGGGATATTTACTCCAGTAAATATATACTCCAAAGCAAATGTACACTGGATTGCAGCCCAAGCCATTGTAAATTAAGAATATGGATATTAAAGTTCATCACAGATGAACTCCTTGCCTATACAGTCAGCTGATAGCTTTTTAACTTGGGAAGAGAGAGCTGGATTACATTAAAATAACCAACTGAGGTGAAAAGCATGTGTACGAACAGCAGGTTGAACTCCAGAGCTCCTTTGAGTATAATATGCAAAAACATTGGGGGGAGGAGAAGATGCAAAACCCCTGTAATTCATAAAAGAACAGCATAAAAAGGTGTTCACAGGGAACTATTAATACACAGATGTGAATGATTGTAGTTCACAAGGAGCTTCAGCAGAAAGAGCCGGAGGGAGAGACTTCCTTGGCATTCCAAGCTAAGAAATGTTAACTGCTATGTCCCAGGGAGACTGCTGTTGAAAAAAGGAGCATGAACAATAGGATTTCGTTCTCACTGCAACCAAGTCCCTGAAAGTGCATGTCAGAACAAGTTAATATATGCTGATGTTGCTCTTATTTGTCTTATTTGTTTAATTATTATTTATTTGAAGAATTTATACCCCGCCTTGCCCATGCCAAAGCAAATGCCCAAGGCGGCTTACATGAGCAGGCTAGTCTAAACCACCATTTTTTTCAATGGGTTTTTACAAATCTACAGTATTCTTGTGATCTGCCAATCCTCAGGCCCAGATGTTGCCCTCACAGTGTGGTTCTCTCCTTTGGCTGCCTGCTGTCAAGCCTCAGCAGGCAATCGCAAGTCAAGCCTGGACAGGTCCTCAAGGTCGTATTCCCTTCTTTGCCGGCTGGCCTCCTCACACACTCCACCGCAACTCTCACTTGCGGTGAGCTAATCAGCTCCACAGCGACTCTATTCTGCCACCACAGGTACTGCAGCTTGTCACAGCCTGGCATTCGTCTCCCATCCAAAAGCAAACCGCAGATTTTCCTGCTTAGCTTCAGGCAGTACCAGCAGCTCAACCATCAGGAAGCACCTTTTCCAGTTACATTTAGCCAAATTATTTGCAGCCAGCCCACTTCTGTCATTCTTGCAGATGCAGTGATATAAATATCAGCTCCCCTGTCCTCAGAGAACCATAAATTGAACAACTTTAAAACTATAATGACCCTGGCCAAAATCAGTCTAATAAGACTTACAGGTCACCTCTTTGCTCCACCACATGACTAATTGGGCCAGTAGAGGAGGGTGTCAGAAGGGCACCACACATTTGTCGAAAGGACTTTCCAAGCAGCAAAGAATGCCTGGAGTATTTGCGTGCTATGAACTACACAAAGCCTGGAAATATTAGATCTGTTAAGGTTGTTAATGTAAGTTATAAAATGGAAAAGGGCCCTGTTTTGGGGATTTCTTTTTTAATGGAATCTACAGGCGAGACTTCATAACTTTTCCATTTCATTTACAAATGCAGAAATGCAAAACAAATAGCATGGTTTCTGAATATGATACTTTCTGGTAACCCCAATTTTATCTAGATAGGCAGATAATTTTCCGTCAACCAGACTGTACTTTTCCTACCCACCCTTTCCCTCTTTAATTCCCCCCCCTTTTTGGAGTGTTAATTCTTTCTTTTCCCAAACCTTAATTGGCATAAGTACAACAGGTAACAATACTAATACTAAAAATACACATACAAATTATAGCTTGAGGGTTAATTTGAGAATCTCTAACAGAAAACTAGCCACAGCTTCTGTGATAAGAGGGAAGGAATCACTCAGAAAAGTTTCAGGGGTGTTCAGCAGGGAAGATAACCAGGGTTCTAAAAAAAACTTTACGAACAGAAGAATGTGCTGGGCAGTGAAAAAGTATGTGATTGAGGGTATCTGGAACCAAATGGCAAAAAAGACATAATCGATCCTCTTTGGGGATATTTGCAAAACGGCCGGCATGATTCGCTGAGGGAAAAATGTTAAATCGGGCTAACATAAATACTCTTCTCAACCTGGGGTTAATTAATAGGGAAAAATAATTCAGATGACACCCAAGAGAAGGGGAAAGACCAAAGAAAAACGGGGAACAAGTAGGGTTCAGATTGGCTGCAAGAACCTCAAACTCATGCTGCCAGAGTTTAGATTTAATAAGGGCATGAGCCTGCTGAATTCCTAGATCGCTTAGGGATTCAAGATTCAAGTCAAGAGACAAAACTTTGGTCTCGATCAGTTTAAGCCACTTGGAAGAAAAGTTGTCTCTGAGTAGGTCATATAACAGAGAGTTGGGATTGGGGTTTAAATGTAAGTGAAGCCAGTATTTGAATGTAATGGACCATGCAAGGGTGGATGGGAGATGAGTACCCAATTCCAGTACTAGAGTTGAAAGACAGATCATGTTGGGAACTCCTAAAATTTTCCTCAAGAAGGCAGCTGCCAATGCATCCAGGTCATGATCTATGGCCTCTATCCAAATAGGAGCTCCATACAACAGATGAGAAAGTAATTTGGTCTGAAAAATAAGCAAAGCTGCAGGAACAAATTGGTTGCCAGATGAGTAATGAAATTTTGAAATTGCATTAAGATGAGAGCTTGAAGAGGATAAAACCAGTTTTTTGTGGGGACGCCAACTGAGTCTATGATGCAGTGTGATTCCTAGGTATTTAAAGGATAAGACTTGTTGAAAAGATTGTGAGCCAATTGTCCAGGAGGATAGTATTGTAGAGTTGGAGAAATTTACTATTTTAGTCTTATCAGAATTTATAACCAAATCATTAGCTGAGCAGAAGGTTTGAAAATTGGATAAGGTGCGACGGAGGCCTGCCTTTGTTAGAGATAGCAGGACTGCGTCATCCGCGTATAAAAGCACAGAGAGAGGGGAACCATTAAGAGAGGGTGCAGAATTGGTAGAAGCAGAGAGAAAAGAGGGCAAATCTGCTAAAAATAAATTGAAAAGTAATGGGGCTAAGACACATCCCTGCCGGACGCCTTTGTCAACTGATAATCTATCCGAAATATCCTGAGAATTTGGCAGGCAAATCTGGCATTCATTGGAGGAGTGGAGACGCCTAAGCAAAAAGAGCAAACGGGGCTCAATACCCCAACTGTAAAGTTTGTCCCAAAGTAAATTCCTATTAACCGAATCGAAAGCTCCTCGTAAATCAACGAAGGCGGCAAAAAGCCTAGCTTTGTGAAAAATTGAGTACTTTTCGGCGAGATGGGACAAAAGCAAAACATGGTCCAAAGTTGAGGCTCCAGTATGGAAGCCTATCGAGTGTTAATTAACAAGTTATCTTTTGACTTTTGCCTGCCTAGTCAAAGGCAATTCAGTGGATGTCATGTCTACTCATGAAGTGCTACTGCAATTTAATTTCAAATAAAAAAACCCCTGGAGTTCTGTGCTCTTCTAGCAGGGTCCCCCTCCCCAGACAGTCCCCATCTGCCTGGCCTCTGTAGCCTGGGATAGTGGCAGCAGAAAGGACTATCAGTTTCCTTCCCCATTCATTATTATTTATTATTATTATTATTATTATTATTATTATTATTTATTGTCATTGTATTACACAATACAATGAAATTCGTTGACACCCGGAGACCAAACCAACACACACATTGAATTCCCAACAGTCCCCCCCAATCCCCCACTCCCCGCCCCCCTTCAAAAAATTCCTCCTCTGAAACACAAACATCCACACAATAGGAAATGATACACAACAGGAAATCCACACAATAGGGAATGATAAACATCCACACAATAGGAAATAATACAGTCCGACTGCCCCTATCTACTGGTACTTCAGTTCATTGTTCAATGCTGTTATGGCTCTAGAGTAAAAACTGTTCTTAAAACGTGTTGTCCGAGTTTTAATAGTCCTATACCTTCTGCCAGAAGGCAACAATTCAAAAAAGTTGTAAGCTGGATGGGAAAAGTCTCTAAGGATATTATGTGCTTTCCTTAAACAGCGGGTGGCGAAAATATCTTCAAGGGTGGGTAGCTGGAGCCCGATGGTATGCTGGGCCACTTTAATAATTCTCTGTAGTGCCTTTTTATCCCCTACAGAGCTGCTCCCATACCATACTAAAATGTTGTATGTGAGGACACTCTCAATGGTGCTACGGTAGTAAGCCAGAAGTAGACGCTGAGAAAGGTTCATCCTCCCAAGCACCCTTAGGAAGTACAGCCTCTTCTGCGCCTTCTTCACTAGCATATCGGCATTTAATGTCCATGTGAGGTCCAATGAAATGTAGGTACCCAGAAATTTGAAACTGCCAACCCTTTCCACCTCCTCACCATTTATGAGCAAAGGCAAATGCGCATCTCTCTTCCTCCTAAAATCAATGATAAGCTCTTTAGTTTTTTTGGCATTAAGTGTAAGATGGTTTTCTTTACACCACAATATCAGCCCTTGTACTTCCTTTCTGTACACAGTCTCGTTGTTCTCATTGATGAGCCCCACTACTGTTGTATCGTCTGCAAATTTAATAATAGCATTGGTGCTATACAGTGGCGTGCAGTCATATGTGTACAGGGAATAAAGGAAGGGGCTTAGCACACAGCCTTGAGGGGCTCCTGTGCTTAATATTAGAGTAGAAGAGTAATGGGATCCCATCCTTACTGACTGTGGCCTGTTTGTCAGTTGCTGACCCTATAAAGAAGGAGAATGGAGACCAGGAAAGAGTACCTGAGTGCTAACCACTAGTCACCACTCTCTTTAGTCAGCCTGCCTTCTCTGGTACCATTCCTGAAAACCATGATTAAAGTTAACTACAAAAATGAGAATTTGGGCTAGAAAGATAAATGCCTGGGTAGATGGAGGATATGACCTTGCAGGCTACTTTACTCTTGCAGACTACTTGTATCTACATTAAAACAAGTAATGAGTTGTGAGCAATGCATCTGACTAGCTCCATTAGTGTCTGCCTGTGATTTTCAACTTATAAAATTCAGTTAGTGGTGATGACATAGACCTGGGAAATTGAGGGTCACAAAAAAACATTTTGCAAAATTTATGGTGCTTTTACATGAATTTGGGGTGCTGATTGAACCATTCACTATCAAGGCTATGCAATATTTCCAAAACTAAATGTGATAGGGCAAAACTGATACAATTTTTTGAATCTGCACCCCAAATATATCCAGGAATAGCTCTAACTTTTGAGATAGCAACCGTATCTTTTGTGTTGGCCTGTGTAAAGGGGACAATATGTTTTCATTTCTGTTTGCTTTGGATCTGAGATCTCCAAACTTTTCAGTACAAGGGCCACATCATATATTTTGCACATGCTTGGGGCAAAAAAGGTTATATATAAATAAATAATGAGTAAGTTTTAGTTGGATCTTTTTTGTTATCAGAATTGTGGGATTTTATAAATTTTGGAATCACTTAAGACAGAGATTCACAAATTATGTGGCTCCCTGAGAAGTCACAAAAACTATGGAAGTCAGAGAAGCTGTGGAATCCTCACTTAAAAAACTGCCACCTAATACAATGTATAGGATTATAGCCCTAAAGGGGAGCCACAGTCAATGGCACAGTAGGTCAAGGGAGCCACTGGTCAAAAGGCTTTGGGAACCATTGCCTTAAAGGAATCCCCATAGGCACAGAGCCTTCTGGGGTGATCTTCTGTGGAAGGATTTCCCTAGTGCAAAACTCTGTGATTACGTGGCACAACAGCAGGTTGCTGATGGCTATGATAGGCACATGTCTCTCTCTCTCTGCAATTGTACCTTACCCAAATTAAAAACAGCAACCTCGGGATCTTTTTGCAAGAATTCCAAGTAGCTTTTTATTTTTCAGCCTGTGCAGTGCTGGGTGCGTCCGACAAGACCCCTCTCTCTAATGTCAGCAGGGGCGTAACTAGGGTGTGGCAGGGGGTGGCACGAGCCATGGGCGCCATCTTGCAGGGGGCGCCGTTCGCATGGCGCCCACCCCCCCAAAATGGCGCCCACGGCCCGCCCGCTCCCTGCGCCGCATTCTCCTCGCTCCGGCTGGCCTTAAAGAGCCAGCCGGAGTGAGGAGAACGCGCTGCCACCCGGCGCCCCCTCCCGCTTCTCAAGGGGGCGGGGCACTGGGCGGCGCCGCGTTCTGTTTGCTCCTGCCGGCCCTTTAAGGCCGGCACGAGCGAACAGAAAGAACATGGCTGTTCGCTCGTGCCGGCCTTAAAGAGCCGGCACGAGCGAATAGAACGCGGCTGGGGCGCTGCGTTCTGTTCGCTGCCGCCGGCCCTTTAAGGCCAACGGCAGCGAACAGAACACGATGCCCCCGCCGCGTTCTGTTTGCTGCCGCTGGCCTTAAAGGGCCGGCGGCAGCGAACAGAATACGCCTCTTAGAAGGGGCTGGGCGCTATGTCATGACGTCACGATGTGACGTCATGACGTTGCGTGCCCCTAGGGGCGCATTTTCATTGGGTGCCATGGGCGCCCTTTCAAATAGATTCGCCCCTGAATGTCAGAGCACACTTGATACAGAGATTGTCTTTGGCTTTATAGAGAAAAAGGGGTTTTCCCTTCACTTTTTACATCGTCACATCTTGCAGTTTTTCATTACTTTCTCACAGATATTTGCATAAGTATATTAGGACACTGTTGTTATCAGCAATTTCTAATTCACGTGTTTACTGAATTACATGAATCTTGCAGGTTTCAGCTTATTAGTGCAAACATCAGCTACAAATTTCCCGTTACTTATTGCTTCTATGTGTACATAAGCACTTCACTTGTAGCTTGTTTCCTGCCTACAGCTATATTAGTAACTTTCCTGTTCTCTCAGCTTCTGTAACTTCTTTACTTCAAAAAGTCACAGAGGCTTGTATTTTTCCAACTTTATGACAAGCCGTGGGGGGGGGATTTGATTGATCAAATTTTTTTAAAGCATATATGTACCTCCTGGGACCCTCTCAGCTAGAAGGTTAAGGCTTCCCCACCACCATGCCACAGACTGGATTAAATCTTGCAGAGGAGTGGATGTGGCCCCAGCACTGTAGCTTGAAGGCCCCTGCTTTGGACGATACTTTACAAGGTCCACCTATGTGCAAACTTACAGTGCATGAATACACTGACTCCTGGTGGTGGCTGAACTATATTTTCATTGGAAAAAGCATGTAATGGGATACTGTTCAATTCTGTATGATGGTGAACAATGGGTTGGTTCATCTGCTCATGCTGCAATTAAAAATGAGGCTGTGCACATCCACCTGGCGCAGTTTTGCCCTGGAAATTCAAGTAGGAGCAGACGGTCCCAAGAGTTCCAATCATATGGTTTTGATACTATTTAGCATTTAGACCATGTGATGGCTTAAACCATCTACTACCAGAATGCCCACTACAGAATCCTATAAAATGTATTGGCTGTGCCACTTTTTAAATGGTGTCAAAAAGTAACATGTCCAGATTTCAGCAGTAAATGTCTCAAAATGCAAGCATTTAATTATACTGTAGAACTGATGGTGAAAACGTTACCTGAAGAACGTGACAAAAAACTGCACCAGATCCATGATGGTGTTGTGTTGTGAAAAAGCAATCTGCAAAAAGGAGAAATCAGTTAATATAAGGTTGCTTTAGGTTCACATCTACATCTGAAAAGACTGTGGAAATAGTCAGTAAGAGCCAAGATAAGCCCAATACAATGGACTCAATTTAAGATGAACAGAACATTGATTTCACTGCAATCTCATGCACACTTACTTGGGCGTAAATTGAAGTGAACTCAGTAACAGAGTAACAATGCACAGGATCAGGATGCATAAGATCAAAGTTTTGAATACTGAACACATTTCAAACTGTTTAATGAAAACAATTATGCTGGCAGATAAATACAATAATTATTGCGCAATGGCAAATATATGCCCTGCAATTTGATGTCAATGCATTGAAACATATAGAACCAAATATCCAAAATGTAATGCCCTGATCCATAGAGGTTATATGCATCGAAAGAAAACTTCTGCATGTATTTCCCTAGCAGGATGATAAATATTCATGCAATTAGTTCCCTTCCACAATTCCTCTGCTTACATGCATAGAGCCCTCTTTAGCAAGCAGTAACCAACAACTTGAATAGGTTAGATTTAGACTTCTTTTCTAACGGATCAGTGCGGTTACCGCTCCATATGCAGGCATCTACCCTGTATCCACCCGAGATCCATTCCAGAGAAACCACAGATATGAGGGAATCCAATCTCCACAGCCCCCCCCCCCCCATGCCCATTAACATTATTCAGCTGCTTATCACTGCAAAAAAAATTGTTTTTCCTTTGGATTTCTGTAAGCATGCAAGCTTATAGCATGTACAAGCAGACTACAGGCAGTCCGAATGCTTTGAAGACTAGACTGAATGCTATAATAGGAAGCAGAACATTAACTGTTTCCTGTTAGTATTTAATCCAGTCCAATCCAGGCTGCCTGCACACATTATAAGCATGCATACTTATAGTGACTTGTAAAAGGAAGAAACATTTTGGCTTGGCTCTACTGTAGAGGTAAGCACCTAAGCAACATTAATTGGTGAGGTGAGGTGCAGGGAGGCATATCCTGAATAAGTGAAACTGTGGAAACCAGATAAGCAGATAGGGTGCATCCTGTACATAATCCTGGTGGCTCCTTGTGCAAATAGTTGGACCTTAGGTCTCCATAAACCAAATATTGTACTCTAACCTTTCTTGTTTTGAATTATGGTGCTGGAGAAGACTCTTGAGAGTCCCCTGGACTGCAAGGAGATCCAATCGGTCAATCCTACAGGAAGTCAAGCCTGATTGCTCCCTGGAAGGACAAATCCAGAAGCTGAAGCTCAAATACTTCGGCCACCTCTAAGAAGAGAGGACTCTTTAGAAAAGACCCTCATTCTGGGAAAGACTGAAGGCAAAAGGAGAAGGGGCGGCAGAGGATGAGATGGTTAGACAGTGTCACCGAAGCGATGAACATGAAATTGGGAGAACTCCGTAAGCTAGTGGAGGACAGGGAAGCCTGGCATGCTGTGGTCCATGGGGTCGCGAAGAGTCGGACACAACTTAGCGACTGAACAACAACAACCCTTCTTGATTCAACCCATCTTTGTTAAAAACTACCTTCAAAATGCATTTGACTTTTTTCATTTATGCCACCTAATATCTCTAGAGTCAACCTTTTCAGGGTTTTGTAGAAAAATGCAGCTTTTGCTAATTGTAATTCTGAATACTTTGCACTGAGGTGCTCCACAAGCTGCTTATAGAAGCATACTTCCACTCGAGGCAGATGGATCAGAGGACTTCCATAGAATTCAGCTCCCTAAATTGGTGCGTGTCATAACCTCATTCTAGACAGGTATAACCATTTATCTTCCTACAATTCCACTATTATTCCCTTGCACACCAGTATAATGGAATTTGTAGCCCCGCTACACAGCAATTTTTAGGCTCAAGATGTACCTGAAATGTTTACTATTTACCCATTTTATATTAATTTTAACAATTTTGACCTAGAAGTTACTTGATCGCTATAAGCACTGGAAATGATTAATTTTTCATCACTGCCATTTTTCACAGTGAACAGTAGTACCCTGCAATGTTGGATGTCACAAGCAACACAGGCTTTAAAAAGTCATTCAAGCAGATGAAGCCAAGGAAGAAATCAGATACAAGACGGATGAAATTATGAAGTGCATAAAAACTCTCACTGAAGCATTAACATGCTGAGGGCCAATAAGCGTGACATGACATGCTTGTATGTTTAAATGGCAAGCAGCAAACCACAACCATAAGCAAAACTTTAAAACCATGTGAACAACATCAGGATTCTTTGCCCTTAGGGATATGATACACTGAAATCAACAACAAAAACTTGTAATTCTCCTGCAAATAAAAGGGTGGGTGTTTCTTTCTTTTCTTTTTTTTAACAAAAGTAGGTGTACTTTTTACAATCAAGCATTATCTGCAGTCAAGCCCTCTATTATCTTTCACTTGGAGAACATATGATTATGCATTAATAAGGTTTTAGGTTTTAATCCCTAGCATTTCTAGTTAAAAATGCATCACAGATCTGGAATGGTGGCAGCTCTGGAAATGTCCTAAGGCCAAGGCTTTGGAAAGTAGCCACTGGTCAACAGAAAGGCAGTTTGGGGCTACATGGACCAATGTCTCTTATAGTATAACACATATGACACATCTGCAGGGTTTAAAGAACCACTGATTCTTCAGAGTGGTAGCTACAGGAAAACAGACAGACAAAACATAAGCAATTTTCAAAAGAATTCATCTTACAGTGACATTTAAAAAAAACAATTTGTTGATAGAGGCTTTCCATTCTGCATTACAGCAATTATTTTCATTTATTGTGTCAGCATTCAGTTTAATTGTTCCTCATTATACAAACAATTATTTTCAGGGAAACTATTGCAATCAATAACCACAGTCCTGCAGATTAAAAATGAAACACATATAAAAAGCATATTTCACATCAATTATTTCCAAATACCTGATTGTTTTTCTATTTATTCCGATCATTGTTTCAAGACACAAACCAATGTACAGCTAATAAATACATTTTATCTTGCTACTGTGTATTGCATATGTTTATTGTAAATGTCCAAAAAGATGCCTACATTTATAAGACACCAAACAGCTTTATTTAGCAGGTTCACACAGCATGATCTCTTTCATTGTTTGTCCTTTATTGATAAAATCTGCCCTTGACATTTGTTGGCCTCTGACATATGCAGTGACTATGCATGATGAATAGAGTGGAGGTGAGATGTCTCATGGTCTCGGCTACTGAACACCAACTGAAGGTGAGAGGGAGCCCACCCTCTTAAGAGCTGTCTCTTAACAGCAGCAAAGGTAACCAGCAATGCCTGGTGCAGATAGACAGCTGGTGAATGACCAGCAACATCCACATTGGATCTATGATAGTACCAGCCCACACGTGGGTACTGCTGGCCTTTAAACAACCAACACATTCAGTAGTTTCAGGTGACTGATCCAAGCAGTATAAATCTCAGCATATCAAAGTTGCCCATATAGGAATAGCAATACCTTGTGCTTTGGGCTGATAAGGGACCAGAGCATGGATGAAAGTCAAAATCAACATTTTGATTACAGCCTAAATAACAGCCAGCCTAATAAATAACAGCCTAATAAATAACAGCCTAACGGGGCCAGAACAGGCTGTACAAGTGTACCGCCGGTGCTGGTGTCATAAAGGAGCCGTATGCAGTGCCGGCCTTAAACCAATGTGACAATGTTGTCACATTGGGCCCTGCACTTCAGGGGGCCCCACACCAGCAGGGTGAGAATATTGCCTGCTGCTGCAGCTGGGATCTCTATGGGCTGTAAGTCAGTGGGGCGAGCAGAGCAGCTTTACCTTGGGCCTTCCCACCTGCCCCTGCCTCTGAACAGCCCAAAATGGGCCACCTGGAAGCAGTTGGCAGTGATGTCATATCACCACCAACCATTTCCACATGCCATGCTTTGCATGCAATATGAACAGTGCTCTTCTTAGTGAGTGGGGGGGCCCCGCAGGGAGGGTGGGAGCCCCACAGTAATGCCCTGCATTGGGCCCCGCCATTGCTAGAGCTGGCCCTGGCCATAAGACACCTCTAACATTGACGGTGATGCCTTATTAACAGGGGGTCATCCACGTGCTTGACTAAGTGTGGGTGAAAGGGGCAAGTTCCTTGAGTAGCATGTGTACTTTAGAGACAGCACCCAGAAAGTCTCATTAATGCTTCATTTGATATCAGCCTGCCTTTTAACTTCGGTGCCCACGTTTTACCCACCCCTTCTACTCTGCTGCCCTCTGCATTTGCACCATCCTTGCAAGAGTCTTCCCTTCAATCCCAACTATCCAATATATATGTTCAGTCATTTAATAAAATTCCTTTTACGGCTTTACCTGCCTTGTCTCAGCTCCTTCACAGACTGCCTGCTTTCTGCTAATACCTAGTTCTAAGGGGACCCTTGAACCCAGAAGGGAGGCTATCTTATGGCAACCTCTGTCTAGTCTGGAAGTAGCAACTACCCATCAGTGGAAACCTGACCAAACTAGTGATGCCGGCTGTTAGTCTCCAGGTCCTGTACCCTTCATCTTTCACTGCAGTGCCAAACGCATTTCTACGGTCAGATCTCCACTGATGGCTTATAATAGCCACACCAGAAAATATTCCAAATCATTAAAATCTTGGACTTCACTCAGAACATTAGGGCAGCTGTTGTCCTTTCAGTCAGGCTGTTTGCATCTCTCTCTTCATTTTCATATCCCCATTTTAAAAAAATAAACCAGCTTACCTTTTACTCAATACACTTTGAAGCCCTTGAAATAGAAAAAAAGGGCCAAATCCTTTTTAATACAGTAGACAACGTATAAACCTCCATAGGTTTATACCTCTTTTGCTACTGTAAATTCTTTGTGGACGGAAATGTAGCAGACGGTAGGTGGAGAAATTAGAATATCTAAACCCCATTTCTTTTCTTTCCTTTTTCCTATTTGTTTTTAGTCTTTGATGGTAATCTGTAAGCACTGAATACAATGCATATTTTCCCCCCATGTCTGGTGCTATACTGTTGAAGGCTGCTTATGGCATGAAAAAAAAGGAAGCAGCTGTCCACTCAGTCTGAAGAAGGAAACCACCAGATGGGAAAGAACGATGAACACCCACACAAAATGGATCGTATCAAATAGAATAGGATCCAAACCATATTTTTGCAATAAAAAGGCCATCTAGCTCACTGAGGTCAGGCAATCCCTAGCCCAGCTTCAGGGGTTCCATGCAACAGAAGCTATCTTGAGGTCACACCCTGCAAGGATGTGCCTTGCAGCCACATGCTTTGTTTAAATAAAGGAAGTAGTTGCTCAGGGCAACAGATTCGTTAAACCTTTTCAAAGTCACATAACACCAGAACCCAGCCACTAAAATTGAGTGTTGGAATATTGAATATAGAACAGGCAAAAGAAAATATTTCTTTACCCAGTATGTAATTAGTCTGTGGAACTCCTTGCCATAGGATGCAGTGATGGCATCTGGCCTCCATGCCTTTAAAAGGGGATTGGACAGATTTATTCTCGAAAAGTCCATCACACGCTATAAGCTGTGATGGGCAGGTGCAACCTCCTGGTTTTAGAAGTGGGCTACCTCTGGCAGGTGCAAGGAAGTCGCAACAGGATGCAGGTATCTTGTTGTCTTGTATGCTCCCTGAATTATCTGGTGAGCCACTGTGAGGTACAGGAAGCTGGACTTGATGGACCTTTGGCCTGTTCCAGAGTGGCTCTTCTTATGATCTTAATCTCAGTGAGAGGATCTAGCCTTGATCAATATCTCTCTCTCTCTCTCTCTCTCTCTCTCTCTCTCTCTCTCTCTC
>JAJKFI010039525.1:0-15934 GCA_029204185.1 Lerista edwardsae | reverse complement strand
TCCATCCATCCATCCATCCATCCATCCATCCATCCATCCATCCATCCTAAACCTCTTGTCGATCAGTTTTCTTAGATGACCCCTAGCTGTAGTGTTGTAAGATTGGAATTCAATGTGTACAGTATGCAGCTCTGGTGCATACGTGTGATGACTCTATGAAGTTTTCACATTTTGCAGCCACATGCCCACAAATAACCTTTGCTCCAGATACCAGCTATCTTCATAACTGTTTGTGGACAGTTGGAAATCCAAAATTCACATATAGCTTAATGGATTCTGAGCTGTCGTGACAGATCAGGAGATTTTAGGGTGCTGGTGGACAGCTCGATGAAAATGTCAATCCAGTGTGCAGTAGCAGTGAAGAAGGCAAATTCCATGCTAGGGATAATTAGAAAAGGGATTGAGAATAAAACAGCCAGTATTGTATTGTCATTGTTCAAAGCAATGGTAAGGCCACAACTGGAGAATTGCATACATTTCTGGTCACCACATCTCAAAAAGGAAATAGTGGAATTAGAAAAAGTACAGAAGACAACAAAATTATTACTGGGCTGGGGCACTTCCCTTACAGAGTTTGGTGCTCTTCAGTGTAGAAAGAACGTGCCTGAGGGGGGTCATGACTGAGACATACAAAATTATGCAGGGGGTAGATAGAGTAGATAGAGAGACTCTCCTTTCCCTCTCACACAATACCAGAACCAGGGGACATCCTCTTGAGCTGAGTGTTAGCACAGTTAGAACAAACAAAAGAAAATATTTCTTTACCCAGCGTGTAATTAGTATGTGGAACTCCTTGCCACAAGATGTGGTGATGGCATCTGGCCTGGATGCCTTTAAAAAGGGATTGGACAGATTCATGGAGGAAAACTCCATCATAGGTTGCAAGCTATGAAGGGTATGTCCAGTCTGAGATTAGCTGGTTGCTCATTATGAGGAATGGGTAGGAATTTTTTTTCTATCATCCGAATTGGTTATGGATAGCAGGTTTTGTGTTTTTTTTTTGCCTGCCCCCTACTGGCAGGGGAGGGACGGGTGTTCAGTTGGTTTCATGACTGGTCACTTGTGCTTAATAAAGTTAAACCCCAACCTCAGTCTGGTGTCTTCCTTGGCATTGGTGCAAGGGTAGTAGACTACCTTAGAATGCCAGATGCAGGGGAGTGGCAGCGGGATACAAGTATCTGGTTGTCTCGTATGCTCCCTGAGGCATCTGGTGGGCCAGCTGAGATATAGGAAGCTGGACTAGATGAGCCCTTGGTCTGAAACAGCAAGGCTCTTCTTATGATGGACATCCACTGGAGATGACTACTGGCCTAGGTGGCCCTTTGGTATGGTCCAGCAGATATCTTCTTAGGTTCATATGTTCAGGACAACACCAGCCTCTTCTATAGCTTGGGGGACATCCCGTGTTCAGTCAAGGATCATGTGTGCATCAGAAGCCTAGACCAGCACATCAGAGTGGTGAGATTTCAGCCCCTGACTCCATGATCATCATTCTAAAGTCTACCCGTGCTTTTTCCCTCCCATTTTGTTCCTATCACAGTGTGCATTTCGAATGGAAAAACCTACTCCCATGGCGAATCCTGGCATCCCAACCTCAGGTCCTATGGAATTGTGGAGTGTGTGTTATGCACCTGCAATGTCACCAAGCAAGAATGCAGAAAAATCCACTGTCCAGATCAATATCCCTGCAAGCAGCCGAAGAAGATAGAAGGGAAGTGCTGTAGGGTCTGCCCAGGTATGGAAGACATCCTTGCTTTGGGATTAAAGGCACGCCCCACAGCCTTACCACCCACCCCCTGCTCAGGTGTTGGGCCAGAGGCAGGACCAATCAAAGTCTTCCCAGGGCCTGATACCAACCCCCCTTATCTGGTGACATGCCACTGTCTGCTCCTTCCTGGATTAGAAAAGGAAGAAGAGTGGAGCAGAAGAGGAAGTGTGGGGGAGAGGAAAGGAGAATGGAGATGCATTGGACGCTCTAGCTCTCTCCACTTCCTCTTCCTCTCTGTCCCCTCTTCTTTTTCCAAGCCAGGGAGTGGGAAGACGTGTTGCGTCAGCAGAGAGGAGTGGGCAGGCAGAGGCGGAAGACCGCAGCCAAACTGCTCCCCAAGGCAGGCAGCCCAGCCAGCCTCCTACATGGGCCGGCTCGAGCTGAAAGGCCATTTCACGGGAAGCAGAAGGTGCTGCCTTTGTGATGTGACTCCCCTATGGTGGCAAAATCACCCAGGGATGGTGCCAGGAGCCTTGTGAAGCACATTCTGAGGGCATGTTCTGAGGGTCCTAGAAAGTCACCAGGTGACTGACATTCCCCCCTGCTATCCAGAGCTGCAGGAAGCTCACAGACGCCCAGAGGCTGATTTAGGAAACTTCAGTTTCACACATTGACTCTTGATTTTTTTAAAAAATTCCTCCAACGTAAGAGTTAAGGAAACGACTGCTCAACACACATCATTGTCAAGACTGCCCCAAGCCTAGCCAAAGAGACCATCCCAGGACCCCACCCAGGCACATAAATCCTATTGTATGTGGACTTCTATATTGAACTTTTGGCTTCACATTAAGGGCGCAAGCCTAACCTGGAGTTAGGCTGGCACAGTCAGCAAAGCGTGGCCGGCACAAGGGCCACCGTAAAGCGCATTTGGGCTGCTCTTGGAGTCAGGGAGGATGGCGCATGTCTGTGTGCTGGCCTCTCTGACTCTGAGAAAAGCCTAAATATACATTACGGTTCCCTTGTGCCGGCCAAATGTTGCTGGCCTATCTGTACCAGCCTAAATCCAGGTTAGGATTGCGCCCTGAGTTACGCATATCCTTTTCAAAGCAGACAAACTGAGCCACCTTTCAACCCATTCCCATTTCCCATAACCTTTATTGGCATATACAATAAATAGCAAAGCAAATTAATAACACAGGATAAGTGAAGTTCTGAAGGGTCATAGGGAAAGGGTTAATTTCATAATCATAGCTAAAAAACTAGCAACAGGATTAGTGATCAAGGGACAACAATCCCTAAGAAGAATAGGAAGGGGATCAGGGAAAGAACTAGAGAAGGAAGATAACCAAGGTTCTAGATCCATCCGACAAAGATGGTGGTGGACTGGACATCTGAGAATTATATGTTCCAATGAATCCGGGGAGAGGTGGCAAAAAAGACATAGTCTTTTGTCAGATGGAGTTTTGGAAAAGCGACCAAAATGCATAGCCGACGGAAAAATATTAATACGAGCCAACATAAACGCCCTTCTCATACAAGGGTTAATTAAGGAGTTGAAAAAGTTGGCAGGCCGTCCCAAGGAGGGACACCTTTCAACCAGTGGTGGACCTAGGGAGGGCGGGGGGGGGGCAAATGCCCTGGGCCCTGGAGTAGGAGCACAAAGCCATTCTGAGAAGCTGTGGATGCTTCTGTGGTTACGTCTAGCAGCGTAACCCGGCACAGCTACAAAGGGCCGCCCCCACTCCCAGAAGGGGCAGATTGCGTTTTGTAACTTCATCACTCTGGGTAGCAGCTTCCTGGAGTGATGCAGCTCTGAGGCACCCCCTGCCCCTTCTCAGAGGGGGGGTGGCCCTTCATGACCATGTGAGGCTGCTGGGGGGGGCAGGGGTAGCACCTGCATGTAGGGGTGCATCCCTGGAGGTGTGCCCCTGGCCCCAACCCCCCAGGATCACTCCTGCTTTCAACTGCTGTGTAAAAAGGGAAATAGAAGGAAAGTATAGCAGTGCCTTGACTTCCATCCATCGCTTTGCTCTTTCAGCCATTTTCAGTTATAGACACATTTCAAATTTCGTCCCCATGCTTTCCTCTGCCATCCAATTTCATCCTTCCATGACATTTATTGATGCTCACATGTTTATTTTTTCTGTTATTTCTGCTTATTTAGGTTTCATGTGCATTCACATCTGTTAATAGTTATTTGTGTTTTTCATTGGCGAAAATAAATTTGCAAGCTAAATAAGTCTTGAATTTGACATTCTAAATAATGGATGAATTTGGCATTCATCCATTTTTGACTTTCACTCACATTTTAGATCCTAAACCCAAAAGTGGCAGGACTTGCTGTATGCAGAAGTTTAACTGCGCGGTCAGGGGCTCTCAAAACTGCCACCCAGTGTGCATGTTGGCAAACACATACAGTCTGCACTTTTTATCCAGAAGGGATCCATTCCAGGATCTGTGTGGATCTGCAAATCCACACATACACAAATCCACAGCCACTTCCCAGTGTCTATGGCGTTTGTAGTGAGTCAGATCCAGGGAGACAGGGAATACACTGTAACTCATAGTTAAGTGTCGTCCAGTCTGCTGAAATCCGCTGCAGAGAGGCTCAAATAACATTCATTGCTGCTTTGGAGAGGGTCGGGGCAGCAAATTCTAAGATGAAGTCATCTCCCTTTTCTCTTACAGAAGAAATCGAAAGTCAGAACCTTGAGAGTAAAGAATATTTCTGTGGCGAGGAGACACTTCCAGTCTATGAAGCTGTTCTCACAGAGGAGGGAGAAACCACCCGAAAAATTGCAGTGGAGGTAAATCAGCCACCCCAGGTCGAAATACACACATGGACCATTCGGAAAGGTGAGCAGAACAGGGGATTTTTTTGCGGGGTGGGGTGGGGATTATGAACGATCAATGAACTGCAGTTGTAGTTTAAGGGTAGGACAGAAAATGCAGCTCATTTGCTGATGGGGTTGTGACGGTGCAGGCCTCTTGCGGGAGCTCCCAGTGTTGCAAACATGCCATAAGGCACGTTCATGCCAACTCGAGAGCCAGCTGTGCTGGCACAAAGGTGTATGCCAGCCTCCTGCCACCGGATCCAGGCCCGGCACCGACCTGAGCATGGAAAATTGCACCAAGCGGCACAGGGGTTGGGAGGGGGTGGTTTGGAGGCAGGGAGGGGCGTTTGGCAGCGTTTTGGAGCAGAGGAGTGTAGATGGGGGGAGGATTGGGCCCAGGAGGGGCAGCACCACACACTGTATCCTGACCACCCTTTTGGTCAACCTGGCATTGCACTGGCATGGATCCAAGAAGCCCCGAAGGGACAGCCTGGGCGAGGGGTACTCCATGATCTCTGTTCCCCATGATGACCTCTAGTGTCCTCCAAATCTGTGCTGGATACAGCGCAAACAGTGCAGCCTGACTGTACCCCCCACAGGGTTAGGATTGGGCTGCCCAGCTCTTTAATCATCCCCTCCCCCCCCCCCAAAAAAAACACATAGCAAATATTCAGCCAGTTGGCATGATTGATTCTGGTTGCAGGTTTTGGCTTTCTTCCTTACCTTGGTGCAGAATTTTGAATCATTCGAGCATACAATTTACACACAGAAGATCCAGCGGCGTCATGCAGCCGGAACGCTGGACGGGAGGAACGGGTGAGCGGCAGCCCGCCCGTTGCGTACCACTCCGAAACGCTGTCTTCCCCGCGGGCTGCCGCTCACCCGTTCCACCCAGCGTTCCGGCTGCATGACACCGCTGGTTTCCTCCCATTCCCTCCTGGACTTCTCCTTTTGGTCCAGGCCATGGAGGGCTGCAAGCTTTTTTGACCAGATCAGACTGGAAGAGACAATGCCATTTGCTGTGGGACAAGCGGAGGCCATTCAGGCCTGATGAAAACCCGGGCAGTGGCTGTTGCACAGCCGTCCCAGCTCGCCAGGGTTCAGCTCAGCGGTGCTATTCACCCGGTACGCTGGGCGGGACTTCCCTTTGAAAGGGAGTAGAGGGGCGGGCGGGAAAGCGGCGGAACGCGGCGGACTGCCGTTCAAAGGGAACAGCACCGGATGAACAGCACCACTGGTTCAGCTGTGCATTCGTGAAGGGCGAGGCAGCATGCCAAGGGCAGGCCCTGGTCGGGTGTGTTCTTATAAGTGTTTTGCTGCAGGTATCCTGAGTCACTTTGAAACAGAGCAAGTCTCCAAGGATGAATTTGAAGGACTTCTCCACTTCAGGCAGATCACCAAGACCACGCTGAGTACGTCAAGTGCCTTCCTTCCTTCCTTTCTTTGCGGTAGGAGTGCAGAATCTGCCTTTCCATTCCAGAGCAATGCCCCAGGTGGCCAACACCTGGTGGCCAACAAATTAAAAAGCAAGATAATGAAATATCAAAACATGAAATATGATTAGTAATTAGTCAGAACAATCAATAAAGTGAGATTGCCACCCAAATCAGTGTGCATTGCTGAGTTACGGTTATCCATTTATTTTCTACCTTTCTGCACAAAAATGTGCTCAAGGACTTCCACATTCAAATAAAAGGATACACACATGAATACATTTTTAGAAGCGTAGCGGGGAGTGGCAGCGCAGTCAGTACTGCAGGCACTTGCCATTGGAGCCATTCAGGGCAATGATGGCAACATGCCTGCATGTTGCTGTCGCTGACCGGATTGGCTCCAACAGCAAGTGGGAGAGGCCACTTGCACAGCACATTGTGGCCCTGCAGTGCTTACCTCGCTGTCCCCCTCTGGCTACACTGTTCTGTTGCCCCTGGCTTGGAAAAGGGGAACAATGCCAGAGAGGAAGTGTGGAGGAGAGGAGAAGAATGCTGGGCTAGAGAAGTGGTTCCAGACATGTCATGTAGCAGGTACGCGGGGGTATGCGAGTACCCGTTCCTAGGATTAAGGCTGGCCCTGCCCATTTGCCCGCCCACTTGTCGACTCCGTTGGCGCTCCGCCCCCTGCAACGTTTGAATTGCCTGCACGTTTGAGTTGCCAGCACGTTCTCAGAGCCAGGCAGGCAGGCAGCGGAGCGAGGGAGACCGACGGCGGCAGCAGCGTGAGCAGGTAGGCTGCCTGGGGCTCCCTCCCGAGGAGGCGCGGCGGCTCCTGGGGGGGAATCGGTAGCCCGCACAGCAGCCTCGGGGAAGGCCCGAGACTCCCGGGCCTTCTCCCGGGCCGCCGCGCGGCCTACCGAGGAGGCGCAGCGGTTCCTGGGGGCGGTTCCTGGGTTCCGGCTATGACCTCACTTCCGGTGGGTGGGCCCCGACGTAAGTGCCAATCAAAAGTGAGCACCTGTTGCTAAATCATTTAGATGCCATTACTGAGTGGTTCCCAAACTGTGTACCGCAACACACACAGACACACACACACAGACACACACACACACACACACACACACACGGGCACTGTGGGATGTCCCCAAAAGCCTCTTCTTCTGGCTGTCCTGGGCATCGCCATCTTGCACAATCCAGGATGGCGGTTCCCATTTTCCCAGCTCTCTCGTGCAATCCAAGATGGTTGGCACCCAGGAGAGCAGGGAAGAAGAGGCCGCCACAAAAGAAGAGCACTGTGACCACCTTAAGTGTTGGAACCGCTGGGCTAGAGTGTGAGAGATCCATGATGCCCAGCACTCTCCTTCATCCTTCCACTTCAACTCCATTCCCCTTTGCTACCTGAGGTGACCAGTGCAAAGTATCTGTTACTGAGCGCACCTCAAATGGCACCTCCACTGGAGGAATGTGGCCCCCACCACGCTGGTGGGGCACATGAAGGGATGGAGCTTTGTGTGTGTATGTGGGGGGGGGGAAAGGTCACCCACAGGTTTGTTCAGGAGCTCTTAAAATACCCTGGTCCCAGGCATAGGATTTCATCCTTAATCCACCAGTCGGATTAAATGTGCTTTTTATCCCTCAGACATTTGGATGTAATAATTTTTGGAATGCAAAACAGAATGGGCAGAAACCCAGATCTTTAAACAAATCAACTTTATCATGCCCATTTCATGCTACAATCTGGCCACAGCCAGAAAATTCCGGTGCGGTCTTTTGCAACGTATTTCTCCCTTTCATTACAGGAGTAATTATATTGGGGAAACAATCCCTTGATTCACTTCAGCTGCTGATTTGTTTACATGTTGGAGGGGGGGTGAGTCAAAAGCCGAAGGGCTCAGAGAGTCAAAATGGCTAGCACTCAGAGCTTCTTAACAGATCTCCTTTTCGTCCCAGGAATCTCTGATATGCAGAACTGGGTGGAGGGCACAGTTTGCTGGAAGCACAGAGTAATCTGCCCAGAGTGTCAGCAAAGAGGGTTCTGTGACTGGAACTCTCTGGAATTCCATGTCTGCGTAACCAGTGGCCACTGCACTCAAATAGCACCCTCTGGATTTTTGATTTTGTGAACGAGATCTGAGAAAGCACTGAGCAGATTCTTGTGAATGGGATCAACACCCAAAGGAAAGAGTGTTTTCCTCCATTTGTGCTTCTAACGTTTCAAACATCTGAACGTCTTCTCCCATGCCACAGTCCCAAATGTTTCAACTGTTTCACTGTTGACAATTATTCTACATGCAGGTGTCAGAAAATGCTTTTATTTTGTTATGGATGCTGGTGTTTTCCAAAAGTCAGGAGTGCAGAAAGCTGTGCTAGGTGTTTTTATTCAAAATTTGCACTATACAGGTGGGCCTGCAATATCCACAGATTCAGGACCCACGGATTTCAGCATCTGTGGGTTCCAAATATGCGGGTTTGTTCCCACCCCAGACCCTCCAAACATGACCAGAGCTGTGAACGGACTCTCAGAACACACTCCAGGCTTGACTGGAGCACAGGTCAGAATTCAGAGGGTTGGGGGAACAAATCCACAGATTTCAACATCCACAAATTCAAGTATGTGCAGGGCATCCAGGAACTGAATAACCATGGATAAACTGGGCCCACCTGTTGTTATAAATTATATTCAAACTGTACTAGGTAGGTGATATAGGGGGTATAGTGTCAGCAGATAAAGCCACAGTCATCCAGTCACACACACACACACACACACACACACACACACACACACACACCACCACCACCATTAAATAAATAACCAAATAAAATGGCTTATGGGTTGGTTGGTTGGTTGGTTGGTTGGTTGGTTGGTTGGTTTGCAGATTTGGGGGTTGGTTTGGGGGGAGAACAACGTGGCAAAAGTTGTTATTCATAATATTTATATACCACTTTTCAATAAAAATGATTTCAGAGAGCACTTAACATAGCAACATAGAGCAATAAGTGCTTAAGCCATCCTCTGTGTTTACGTTGTGTGTACATGTTTTGGAGACACCCCGTAGTTCTTCCTTCATGCCAAGATTCTTTCTGTAACTAACCGGTGCTGTGCCTTAACTTACATCCTTCCCTGTTGAAATTGTGTCTTGTGTTTTGTTTCCTTAGGCCAGTGGAAAATATTCAGCGAGGGAGAAGCTCAGATCAGCCAAATGTGCAAAATTCGGGTATGCCGGACTGAGCTAGAAGACTTGGTCAAGGTGCTGTATCTTGAGAAGTCTGAAAAGGATCACTGTTAAGAGAGAGCCCTGGAGAGAGGAACCCCATGAAACCTACCGAGGCATGGATCTGCAGCTGGACTGCGGGCTTCTTTTGCTTGTCTGGCCGGGCCCCCCCAACCCAAATGTCTGATGCTAGCCACTATTCCTCTCATGCCCAGGATCAACAGCTGCCTTGTGCATAGATCTGCTTGAGGCCTTAAATTCTTTCTTCAAAGGTTTAGGATGCTCTGGGTCACTGGACGGAACAGGGAGATTTTCATTCAACAGGGAGAGTGCCATTCCTTTACAGGTCTGAAAAAAGATCCTATTTCGTCAAGCCTGATTATCTGGAGCAAGGCTAATCAATATCTAGGTAGGAGTTAGAGAAGACAGAAGAGCTGTTCACACATTAAATGGTACCCAGGTGCATCTGTGTCCTTGGGTCCAGTTATTCGCATATTCCCTTCAGTGCAGATGCACGGCACACAGGGTGACTGATCTGCAACTGTGAACCCAAGTCATTCACCTGGAAATGCATTCTGTGCCTATGGGCAACAGGATGTGAAAAGAAGTCTGGATTGCCCTGCAGTTGTGAAATGTGCTGCCTCTTCACAACAACAAGGACAACAACTCCAAACCATTACTATGCTCCTTGGGCCTGCCATGAAACTCGGATGTGCAGGACTTCAACACAAATGAAACAGGAAGTCCCGCACTTCCAGGCTTCGCAGCTGTGCACAAGGAAGAGCCCAGGAACAGGGGCGGACCTAGTCAAAATGGCGCCCGGGGCACCCAATAGAAGTGCACCCCCATGGGAGCCCAGGTCTACCCACCAGAAGCAGCCCTGGGTAGACCTGGGATCCTCGGAGCCCAGGTCTACCCGCACAATGTTGCGGGGGTCACTGGCACCCCCCTAGACAGCCCCAAGATGGCGCCCAGGGCTCTTGCCCCCCTGCCACCCCCTAGATCTGCCACTGCCCAGGAAGGAGGGGAACGGTCTGCTTCTTCTCTCTCAGGTGAGCTGGATGCAGCCCAGCACAGCTTGCGTTTGCAGCAGGTTGGAGGGAGACCTCAGCAGCAGCAGTCTGCTGAAAGGCACCCCAAATCTGGAGAAGGAAGGCAGTCCCTGGAGAAGTGCAGGGAAGCTCCGAGAGTGGCTGCAATTGCGGCCACCATAGGAGGCTTATCCAGTGGTGTCATTCAAATGATTTAGGAACAGGAACTCACTTTTGATTGGCACTTGTCGGGAACCCGGAACCAGCCACGGAGCCCGTTAGGATCCGGAAAGCCAGTTCTGGTCCGTTCCCCCTGAATGACATCACTGCCTTCACCCCCCTAGGAATCCAGAGTCGCTCCCTTTAACCCTCTGAGTGCCGGCCAACCAAGAAGAAAAGCTCTTTGCAGAGGAATCAGGAGGGGGGGGAGGAAGAATGAAGTGGGCGGAGTCAGCCCTAATTTTAACTAGTGGAACTGATTTCCCCCATGTTCCCCCTGCATGACATCACTGGGCTTATCCCACTCCACCCTCTCCTTCTCCACTTTTTTTAAAGGGGAGGGGGAGGGGGCAGTCAGTGGAAAACCACCAACCTTCGAAGCAGCAGGGAAAGGCCTTTCCCCGCTGCTCTGATGGTGAAACAAGTCAACCTGAGGAGCGCACAGGTGAGGCCGGACCCCAGGGCTTGCGATAGGTGCCAAGCAGGGGGGCCTGGCAGTGATTTTCCTACCCCCTTAGTTTGGCACCCAGGGCATTTGTCCCCAATGCCCCTCCATCAGGAACATCACTATAGGAAGTGTCCATTAAACACTTCCGGGGGGCTTTCTGAAACTTTTAGAGACCGAAGCCGCCTCTTTGAGCCTTAGAAACTCCCCAGGATGTGACGGGAGAACATCTTTGGCTGCGTTCAGCGGTGACAGGGCACCAACCCATGGATTTGTTGGTCTGCGGGTTTTGGTATCCACAGGGTCCAAGAATGGATCCCCTGCGGATGCCAAGGTCCAACTATATCAGCAGTTTCTCACACAGCGAGATGTGTGAGCGTAGTTGCTCCCCGGGCAGTCAGGAGGCTTCCCCTCCAGTGGTGTCATCTAAATGATTTAAGAACAGGTACTCACTTTTGATTGGCACGTGTCGGGACCCGCCCACCGGAAGTGACGTCATAAGCCAGAAGTGATGTCGTGGCAGGAAGGGACATGAAAAAGTCCTTTTTGAGGCCTCAGACAATTTTAAACTGACCCAACAGTTGCAACAGTATTCCACAGCACCCCCAGAACATGTTAAGGAGGCCTGGCATCATGTTAAAGTGACACAACAGTTCCAAAAACCCAGAGCAGCTCATTTTTCAGTGGCAAGGCAAGGCTCCGCACGCTGCCTGCCTGCCTGCCTGCCTGGCTCTGAGAACGTGCAGGCAACTCAAACGTGCAGGAAATTCAAACGTTGCAGGGGGCGGAGTCGATGAGTGGGCGGGCGAATGGGCAGGGCCAGCCATAATCCTAGAAACCAGTACTCGCATACCCCCGCGTACCCCCTGCATGACATCACTGTTCCCCTCCCCTGCCCCACTCACAAACACAGCTGCCAAGCCTGCTGGGAGGTGGCAAAATCCTGCCCCCTGGAGGCCACTTGGAAAGTCTCTCCCACAAATGGAAGCCTGCAGGCCATCTGTTTGGGCTTGCTGCTCGGTTCCCAGGTTGCAGAGGATGTTGTTGTGGGGGGGGGTGGAGACAGTAAGAGGGAACTTGGAAAGTGTGCAGTGTTTGTATTAATTGTTTTCTATTTTTGAACAGGAAGATGAACTGACTTTTGTACTTGTGACAAGACCAGCGGGGGGGGGGCAGTTTGTGTATTTATTTGTATCATAACTTTTTAAGGAAAAAAAGGAAGAGCCAGTCTAGTGAGTTTGCGTAAGATTAACAAATATACACAGAGCTCTGGGTGGTGATGGCTGTTTCTCACTCTTCCCAAGCTTGTAGCATTATTTATGTTCTATCACTTGTATAAGTTAATAAAGGTGAAGCCCTTCAAGCAGGAAGCTGACACACGCATTTGCTTCCCGTGCTTTGATTGTCTTCCTCTTTCATTCGCAGTGTGCTTTCTCCTTGCTTGGCCTCACGCAAGATCTGATCATACCCATCACACAGATCAAAATTTTAGCAAGCGAACAGTATTTATAGACCGCTTTTCAACAACGAGTTCACAAAGCAGTTTACAGGCAAAAAAAAAAGTTAAATGGCTCCCTGTCCCAAAAGGGCTCACAATTACAAAAATGCAGAACACCCCCAGTAACAGCCACTAGACAAGACACTGTGCAGGGGTGAAGAGTTACTCTCCCCCTGCTAAATGTAACAGGAACACCACTTGAAAAAGTGCCTCTTGCCCAGTTATCAGGGGATAAAGGCTACACAGTGCCCACTCATCTGCCGCCACTGCTCCTCTTCCTCCTGCTCCAAGGGGAAGGGCCGGGGCATCAGGCACCCGGGAATTATACAAATACCCCGGGCAACTCTGAATTTCCTCATTTGAAAAATGTTTCGAGGGCAGTGCCTGAGTGTTCCTGCTGCAGGCTGTTCCGCCAAATCCCATCCTGCAACAGAGAACTTAAAGTTAGATTCCGCCAAATTCCCTGCTGGGCCTCCCCAAGGACCTCAATGCCCACATTAGGCTAACTAGTTTCCCCACAGAGCAGCCTCAGAGATAGGCAAGAGGGAGGGGATTCAGTCACCCACTGGGCCTCCTCTCTTTCAGCAGCTTTTGTTTGGGATCACAGGCTGGCCAGCCTCCTCCAGTCTGCCCTCATCACTGGCTTTGCTCAAGATACCCCACCACCAAACAATAGGCAGTCAGCTTGTCCCAGCTACAACTGCCTCCTCCCTTTGGTGGCTCCAGGGGCGTGGCAGCCAAACAACTGTTTCCCCACAGTCAGCTTACCTTCTCCAGTCTTTCAGCCAGCTCCTCAGTCCTTCAGGCAGTCAGCAATCCGTCCGTCCAGCACTGCACCCCAGGTACCATCCTCCAGTACCTACCAAGCTCCTTACCAAGGTACCATCCTCCAGTACCTACACAGCCTGCAGTCCAGCACCTACCTGGTGCCCTCCTCCAAGACCTTCCCAGGTCTCATCCCAGATCCCTTCCTCCCTCTGCTGTCTCCAGCTTTATACTATGGGTCCTATATCCCAACCAATCAGTGGGCAGGCTTTAATTCATCAGCCACGCCCATCTGCACCTGTGCAAGGCTTGCAAATAGCCTCTGGGATTAACCCTATAATCCCTGGTTTATCTGGGACAAGGGGCCTTTGCTGATACCACTCCCTATCCTTGGGGTGGCTCCTGCCTTTTTCAATACACAGGCCAAATTGCAGAGCTCTGCTCCCCTTCGACTGTACTCCTAGGGAGGTGAAAAGCTGAGCTAATAGCATTTGGGTCTGTTCCACTTCAGATTGTTGGGGGGGGGGAAATCATATGTTTTAATCTTCCCCATGCAAAAACCCCCACCTCTTGTAAACTTGTAAATCAGGGAGAAGTCTATGCTCAAGCATGTGTGTGTTTACAATCAAAGGGTGAGGTTTCTGGCCCAGTGGTGGACCTCAGGGAGGATAAGGGGTGAAAATGCCATGGGCACTGGCCTGGGGGGCAGCAATGCCAGATGCCACCGCCCCCCCTTGCCACCCCCCAGCCATCAAGGCCTACAAAGCCACTGAAACTAGCTGCCCACAGCCACTTCCCAGAGCAGCTTTGCTGCAGCCGCCCTGACGAAGCCACTCGGGAGTGATCACACGGGGCTGGCTGGCTGATTCTACTTTTTGCCTGTGAACCGCTTTGTGAACTTTTTGTTGAAAAGTGGTGTGTAAATACTGTTCGCTTGGCTTTGCTTGCTTAAGCCACACACGCAGTGATGTCATCCGGGCACGCGAGGAACCGGAACGCCCAGATGATTGGCAGCCCTCCGCCCCTATGGCAGAGGCCAGCCACGCCTCCCTGCGCCTCCCTGTGCCTCAAATCGTTCCATTTCAGAGCGATTCGGACGCACGGGAGGGCGGGTGGGCCCAGGAACAGCTCGCGCGTCCTCGGGAGAGGCGGCGCGGCCCGGGCCCGTCTGTGGAACAAGCGGAACGCCGTACCAGCCCGTTCCACCCGGATGCCACCGCTGCACACACGGCTTCACTGCAGCTGCCCCAGCAGAGCCGATCTGGGAAGTGGCCGCCCATACTGGCGGCGGTGCTTGGTTGCAGCGTCCTGTTGGGAAGCAGTTGCACCCGCGGCCACTTCCCAGGTCAGCTTCGCTGGGGCAACTGCAGCAAAGCTGCTCTGGGAAGCAGCTGCACACCGTTCAAACGAGCCTCACACGGTTGCTTGTCTGAGCAACTTCGCCATGGTGAAGCCGGCGGGCGGCCCCTGTGGGTGGTGCGCCTCTGGCAGTGTGCCCCAGGGCACTGGCCATCTCAGGATCCCCCCTGTTCTGGCCCAAGGAATCATTCTAAAGATCAACTTCTCACCTGCAGGCTGGAGTAGACCAGTCCACCGGCTCAGCAACTTCTACCCCCTCACTCTGTGGTGCTGTGCAGAGAGGGTGGAGGTTTCTGTGGGTTCTGAGGAAAGGATGGACTCCTTGGTTTTTTTACCAGAAGCCTCACTGAGAAATGGGGCTGCCCCACCGAGGAAGGCATGTTGGCTATGGCCTCAGATTTTTCCCAGGGGCTCAGGCTTGCAACCCCAGGTTCAACAACAAGGCCTCAATGTGGAGGCTCCCAAGGGCATTGCTAGGGGCCTGTGGACCACACCGTGTGACACACTCAGGAGGAAGGGTGACATCACTACTGGTCAAAATTGTGTAAAACGTGGTATTCTTGAATAACACTATCATGTTACATTTCATTCAATGCGGAGTTTAATGCAAAATGCCATGAAACAAACTACATTGAAATATTTCTATTCTATCAAAGGTTATAGGCAACCAGAGAAATAAAACACAACTGCCTTATGTAACAAAAACTGGAATTTCATTAACTCAGAACTGACTAATGAGACTGATTGATCTGAGAGCCAGTGAGTTGTTGTTAGGACACAGCAGGGAACCAATAAGTACGATTCAGCCAGTGGTGTTATTCACCCGGTACGCTGGGCGGGACTTACCTTTGAGCGGCAGTCCGCCCGTTGCATCATGCCATGTTCCGCTGCTTTCCCGCCTGCCCCGGCGTGAATGACGCCACTGGATTCAGCTCGCATTTCCATGTCTCAGAGCCAATACTAGAACCCTTATTCAGTTGTATGAGCATCATCAAGTTGGCTTCTGCTTTTTTGTTGGCTACTGATTTGTTCCCCTTCATGGATCACTGCCTTGTCGTGGCGAAGGGGCTTGAGTAGTTCAATGAAGCTGTGAGCTATGCCATGTAGGGTTACCCAAGATGGACAGGTCATAGTAGAGAGTTCTGACTAAACGTGATCCGCTGGAAAAGGAAATGGCAACTCACTCCAGTACCCATGCCAAGAAAACCCCATGGATTACAATACTAAAAGGCTAAATGATATGACACTGGAAGATGAGCCCCTCAGGTCGGAAGGCGTCCATTATGCTACTGGGGAAGAGCAGAACATGAGTACTAGTAGCATGAAATTGGGCGAACTCCAGAAGCTAGTGGAGGACAGGGAGGCCTGGCGTGCGTGGTCCATGGGGGCGCGAAGAGTTGGACACGACTTAGCGACTGACCAACAACAAC
>JAJKFI010039524.1:0-16156 GCA_029204185.1 Lerista edwardsae | reverse complement strand
TCCATCCATCCATCCATCCATCCATCCATCCATCCATCCATCCATCCTAAACCTCTTGTCGATCAGTTTTCTTAGATGACCCCTAGCTGTAGTGTTGTAAGATTGGAATTCAATGTGTACAGTATGCAGCTCTGGTGCATACGTGTGATGACTCTATGAAGTTTTCACATTTTGCAGCCACATGCCCACAAATAACCTTTGCTCCAGATACCAGCTATCTTCATAACTGTTTGTGGACAGTTGGAAATCCAAAATTCACATATAGCTTAATGGATTCTGAGCTGTCGTGACAGATCAGGAGATTTTAGGGTGCTGGTGGACAGCTCGATGAAAATGTCAATCCAGTGTGCAGTAGCAGTGAAGAAGGCAAATTCCATGCTAGGGATAATTAGAAAAGGGATTGAGAATAAAACAGCCAGTATTGTATTGTCATTGTTCAAAGCAATGGTAAGGCCACAACTGGAGAATTGCATACATTTCTGGTCACCACATCTCAAAAAGGAAATAGTGGAATTAGAAAAAGTACAGAAGACAACAAAATTATTACTGGGCTGGGGCACTTCCCTTACAGAGTTTGGTGCTCTTCAGTGTAGAAAGAACGTGCCTGAGGGGGGTCATGACTGAGACATACAAAATTATGCAGGGGGTAGATAGAGTAGATAGAGAGACTCTCCTTTCCCTCTCACACAATACCAGAACCAGGGGACATCCTCTTGAGCTGAGTGTTAGCACAGTTAGAACAAACAAAAGAAAATATTTCTTTACCCAGCGTGTAATTAGTATGTGGAACTCCTTGCCACAAGATGTGGTGATGGCATCTGGCCTGGATGCCTTTAAAAAGGGATTGGACAGATTCATGGAGGAAAACTCCATCATAGGTTGCAAGCTATGAAGGGTATGTCCAGTCTGAGATTAGCTGGTTGCTCATTATGAGGAATGGGTAGGAATTTTTTTTCTATCATCCGAATTGGTTATGGATAGCAGGTTTTGTGTTTTTTTTTTGCCTGCCCCCTACTGGCAGGGGAGGGACGGGTGTTCAGTTGGTTTCATGACTGGTCACTTGTGCTTAATAAAGTTAAACCCCAACCTCAGTCTGGTGTCTTCCTTGGCATTGGTGCAAGGGTAGTAGACTACCTTAGAATGCCAGATGCAGGGGAGTGGCAGCGGGATACAAGTATCTGGTTGTCTCGTATGCTCCCTGAGGCATCTGGTGGGCCAGCTGAGATATAGGAAGCTGGACTAGATGAGCCCTTGGTCTGAAACAGCAAGGCTCTTCTTATGATGGACATCCACTGGAGATGACTACTGGCCTAGGTGGCCCTTTGGTATGGTCCAGCAGATATCTTCTTAGGTTCATATGTTCAGGACAACACCAGCCTCTTCTATAGCTTGGGGGACATCCCGTGTTCAGTCAAGGATCATGTGTGCATCAGAAGCCTAGACCAGCACATCAGAGTGGTGAGATTTCAGCCCCTGACTCCATGATCATCATTCTAAAGTCTACCCGTGCTTTTTCCCTCCCATTTTGTTCCTATCACAGTGTGCATTTCGAATGGAAAAACCTACTCCCATGGCGAATCCTGGCATCCCAACCTCAGGTCCTATGGAATTGTGGAGTGTGTGTTATGCACCTGCAATGTCACCAAGCAAGAATGCAGAAAAATCCACTGTCCAGATCAATATCCCTGCAAGCAGCCGAAGAAGATAGAAGGGAAGTGCTGTAGGGTCTGCCCAGGTATGGAAGACATCCTTGCTTTGGGATTAAAGGCACGCCCCACAGCCTTACCACCCACCCCCCTGCTCAGGTGTTGGGCCAGAGGCAGGACCAATCAAAGTCTTCCCAGGGCCTGATACCAACCCCCCTTATCTGGTGACATGCCACTGTCTGCTCCTTCCTGGATTAGAAAAGGAAGAAGAGTGGAGCAGAAGAGGAAGTGTGGGGGAGAGGAAAGGAGAATGGAGATGCATTGGACGCTCTAGCTCTCTCCACTTCCTCTTCCTCTCTGTCCCCTCTTCTTTTTCCAAGCCAGGGAGTGGGAAGACGTGTTGCGTCAGCAGAGAGGAGTGGGCAGGCAGAGGCGGAAGACCGCAGCCAAACTGCTCCCCAAGGCAGGCAGCCCAGCCAGCCTCCTACATGGGCCGGCTCGAGCTGAAAGGCCATTTCACGGGAAGCAGAAGGTGCTGCCTTTGTGATGTGACTCCCCTATGGTGGCAAAATCACCCAGGGATGGTGCCAGGAGCCTTGTGAAGCACATTCTGAGGGCATGTTCTGAGGGTCCTAGAAAGTCACCAGGTGACTGACATTCCCCCCTGCTATCCAGAGCTGCAGGAAGCTCACAGACGCCCAGAGGCTGATTTAGGAAACTTCAGTTTCACACATTGACTCTTGATTTTTTTAAAAAATTCCTCCAACGTAAGAGTTAAGGAAACGACTGCTCAACACACATCATTGTCAAGACTGCCCCAAGCCTAGCCAAAGAGACCATCCCAGGACCCCACCCAGGCACATAAATCCTATTGTATGTGGACTTCTATATTGAACTTTTGGCTTCACATTAAGGGCGCAAGCCTAACCTGGAGTTAGGCTGGCACAGTCAGCAAAGCGTGGCCGGCACAAGGGCCACCGTAAAGCGCATTTGGGCTGCTCTTGGAGTCAGGGAGGATGGCGCATGTCTGTGTGCTGGCCTCTCTGACTCTGAGAAAAGCCTAAATATACATTACGGTTCCCTTGTGCCGGCCAAATGTTGCTGGCCTATCTGTACCAGCCTAAATCCAGGTTAGGATTGCGCCCTGAGTTACGCATATCCTTTTCAAAGCAGACAAACTGAGCCACCTTTCAACCCATTCCCATTTCCCATAACCTTTATTGGCATATACAATAAATAGCAAAGCAAATTAATAACACAGGATAAGTGAAGTTCTGAAGGGTCATAGGGAAAGGGTTAATTTCATAATCATAGCTAAAAAACTAGCAACAGGATTAGTGATCAAGGGACAACAATCCCTAAGAAGAATAGGAAGGGGATCAGGGAAAGAACTAGAGAAGGAAGATAACCAAGGTTCTAGATCCATCCGACAAAGATGGTGGTGGACTGGACATCTGAGAATTATATGTTCCAATGAATCCGGGGAGAGGTGGCAAAAAAGACATAGTCTTTTGTCAGATGGAGTTTTGGAAAAGCGACCAAAATGCATAGCCGACGGAAAAATATTAATACGAGCCAACATAAACGCCCTTCTCATACAAGGGTTAATTAAGGAGTTGAAAAAGTTGGCAGGCCGTCCCAAGGAGGGACACCTTTCAACCAGTGGTGGACCTAGGGAGGGCGGGGGGGGGGCAAATGCCCTGGGCCCTGGAGTAGGAGCACAAAGCCATTCTGAGAAGCTGTGGATGCTTCTGTGGTTACGTCTAGCAGCGTAACCCGGCACAGCTACAAAGGGCCGCCCCCACTCCCAGAAGGGGCAGATTGCGTTTTGTAACTTCATCACTCTGGGTAGCAGCTTCCTGGAGTGATGCAGCTCTGAGGCACCCCCTGCCCCTTCTCAGAGGGGGGGTGGCCCTTCATGACCATGTGAGGCTGCTGGGGGGGGCAGGGGTAGCACCTGCATGTAGGGGTGCATCCCTGGAGGTGTGCCCCTGGCCCCAACCCCCCAGGATCACTCCTGCTTTCAACTGCTGTGTAAAAAGGGAAATAGAAGGAAAGTATAGCAGTGCCTTGACTTCCATCCATCGCTTTGCTCTTTCAGCCATTTTCAGTTATAGACACATTTCAAATTTCGTCCCCATGCTTTCCTCTGCCATCCAATTTCATCCTTCCATGACATTTATTGATGCTCACATGTTTATTTTTTCTGTTATTTCTGCTTATTTAGGTTTCATGTGCATTCACATCTGTTAATAGTTATTTGTGTTTTTCATTGGCGAAAATAAATTTGCAAGCTAAATAAGTCTTGAATTTGACATTCTAAATAATGGATGAATTTGGCATTCATCCATTTTTGACTTTCACTCACATTTTAGATCCTAAACCCAAAAGTGGCAGGACTTGCTGTATGCAGAAGTTTAACTGCGCGGTCAGGGGCTCTCAAAACTGCCACCCAGTGTGCATGTTGGCAAACACATACAGTCTGCACTTTTTATCCAGAAGGGATCCATTCCAGGATCTGTGTGGATCTGCAAATCCACACATACACAAATCCACAGCCACTTCCCAGTGTCTATGGCGTTTGTAGTGAGTCAGATCCAGGGAGACAGGGAATACACTGTAACTCATAGTTAAGTGTCGTCCAGTCTGCTGAAATCCGCTGCAGAGAGGCTCAAATAACATTCATTGCTGCTTTGGAGAGGGTCGGGGCAGCAAATTCTAAGATGAAGTCATCTCCCTTTTCTCTTACAGAAGAAATCGAAAGTCAGAACCTTGAGAGTAAAGAATATTTCTGTGGCGAGGAGACACTTCCAGTCTATGAAGCTGTTCTCACAGAGGAGGGAGAAACCACCCGAAAAATTGCAGTGGAGGTAAATCAGCCACCCCAGGTCGAAATACACACATGGACCATTCGGAAAGGTGAGCAGAACAGGGGATTTTTTTGCGGGGTGGGGTGGGGATTATGAACGATCAATGACCTGCAGTTGTAGTTTAAGGGTAGGACAGAAAATGCAGCTCATTTGCTGATGGGGTTGTGACGGTGCAGGCCTCTTGCGGGAGCTCCCAGTGTTGCAAACATGCCATAAGGCACGTTCATGCCAACTCGAGAGCCAGCTGTGCTGGCACAAAGGTGTATGCCAGCCTCCTGCCACCGGATCCAGGCCCGGCACCGACCTGAGCATGGAAAATTGCACCAAGCGGCACAGGGGTTGGGAGGGGGTGGTTTGGAGGCAGGGAGGGGCGTTTGGCAGCGTTTTGGAGCAGAGGAGTGTAGATGGGGGGAGGATTGGGCCCAGGAGGGGCAGCACCACACACTGTATCCTGACCACCCTTTTGGTCAACCTGGCATTGCACTGGCATGGATCCAAGAAGCCCCGAAGGGACAGCCTGGGCGAGGGGTACTCCATGATCTCTGTTCCCCATGATGACCTCTAGTGTCCTCCAAATCTGTGCTGGATACAGCGCAAACAGTGCAGCCTGACTGTACCCCCCACAGGGTTAGGATTGGGCTGCCCAGCTCTTTAATCATCCCCTCCCCCCCCCCCAAAAAAAACACATAGCAAATATTCAGCCAGTTGGCATGATTGATTCTGGTTGCAGGTTTTGGCTTTCTTCCTTACCTTGGTGCAGAATTTTGAATCATTCGAGCATACAATTTACACACAGAAGATCCAGCGGCGTCATGCAGCCGGAACGCTGGACGGGAGGAACGGGTGAGCGGCAGCCCGCCCGTTGCGTACCACTCCGAAACGCTGTCTTCCCCGCGGGCTGCCGCTCACCCGTTCCACCCAGCGTTCCGGCTGCATGACACCGCTGGTTTCCTCCCATTCCCTCCTGGACTTCTCCTTTTGGTCCAGGCCATGGAGGGCTGCAAGCTTTTTTGACCAGATCAGACTGGAAGAGACAATGCCATTTGCTGTGGGACAAGCGGAGGCCATTCAGGCCTGATGAAAACCCGGGCAGTGGCTGTTGCACAGCCGTCCCAGCTCGCCAGGGTTCAGCTCAGCGGTGCTATTCACCCGGTACGCTGGGCGGGACTTCCCTTTGAAAGGGAGTAGAGGGGCGGGCGGGAAAGCGGCGGAACGCGGCGGACTGCCGTTCAAAGGGAACAGCACCGGATGAACAGCACCACTGGTTCAGCTGTGCATTCGTGAAGGGCGAGGCAGCATGCCAAGGGCAGGCCCTGGTCGGGTGTGTTCTTATAAGTGTTTTGCTGCAGGTATCCTGAGTCACTTTGAAACAGAGCAAGTCTCCAAGGATGAATTTGAAGGACTTCTCCACTTCAGGCAGATCACCAAGACCACGCTGAGTACGTCAAGTGCCTTCCTTCCTTCCTTTCTTTGCGGTAGGAGTGCAGAATCTGCCTTTCCATTCCAGAGCAATGCCCCAGGTGGCCAACACCTGGTGGCCAACAAATTAAAAAGCAAGATAATGAAATATCAAAACATGAAATATGATTAGTAATTAGTCAGAACAATCAATAAAGTGAGATTGCCACCCAAATCAGTGTGCATTGCTGAGTTACGGTTATCCATTTATTTTCTACCTTTCTGCACAAAAATGTGCTCAAGGACTTCCACATTCAAATAAAAGGATACACACATGAATACATTTTTAGAAGCGTAGCGGGGAGTGGCAGCGCAGTCAGTACTGCAGGCACTTGCCATTGGAGCCATTCAGGGCAATGATGGCAACATGCCTGCATGTTGCTGTCGCTGACCGGATTGGCTCCAACAGCAAGTGGGAGAGGCCACTTGCACAGCACATTGTGGCCCTGCAGTGCTTACCTCGCTGTCCCCCTCTGGCTACACTGTTCTGTTGCCCCTGGCTTGGAAAAGGGGAACAATGCCAGAGAGGAAGTGTGGAGGAGAGGAGAAGAATGCTGGGCTAGAGAAGTGGTTCCAGACATGTCATGTAGCAGGTACGCGGGGGTATGCGAGTACCCGTTCCTAGGATTAAGGCTGGCCCTGCCCATTTGCCCGCCCACTTGTCGACTCCGTTGGCGCTCCGCCCCCTGCAACGTTTGAATTGCCTGCACGTTTGAGTTGCCAGCACGTTCTCAGAGCCAGGCAGGCAGGCAGCGGAGCGAGGGAGACCGACGGCGGCAGCAGCGTGAGCAGGTAGGCTGCCTGGGGCTCCCTCCCGAGGAGGCGCGGCGGCTCCTGGGGGGGGAATCGGTAGCCCGCACAGCAGCCTCGGGGAAGGCCCGAGACTCCCGGGCCTTCTCCCGGGCCGCCGCGCGGCCTACCGAGGAGGCGCAGCGGTTCCTGGGGGCGGTTCCTGGGTTCCGGCTATGACCTCACTTCCGGTGGGTGGGCCCCGACGTAAGTGCCAATCAAAAGTGAGCACCTGTTGCTAAATCATTTAGATGCCATTACTGAGTGGTTCCCAAACTGTGTACCGCAACACACACAGACACACACACACAGACACACACACACACACACACACACACGGGCACTGTGGGATGTCCCCAAAAGCCTCTTCTTCTGGCTGTCCTGGGCATCGCCATCTTGCACAATCCAGGATGGCGGTTCCCATTTTCCCAGCTCTCTCGTGCAATCCAAGATGGTTGGCACCCAGGAGAGCAGGGAAGAAGAGGCCGCCACAAAAGAAGAGCACTGTGACCACCTTAAGTGTTGGAACCGCTGGGCTAGAGTGTGAGAGATCCATGATGCCCAGCACTCTCCTTCATCCTTCCACTTCAACTCCATTCCCCTTTGCTACCTGAGGTGACCAGTGCAAAGTATCTGTTACTGAGCGCACCTCAAATGGCACCTCCACTGGAGGAATGTGGCCCCCACCACGCTGGTGGGGCACATGAAGGGATGGAGCTTTGTGTGTGTATGTGGGGGGGGGGGAAAGGTCACCCACAGGTTTGTTCAGGAGCTCTTAAAATACCCTGGTCCCAGGCATAGGATTTCATCCTTAATCCACCAGTCGGATTAAATGTGCTTTTTATCCCTCAGACATTTGGATGTAATAATTTTTGGAATGCAAAACAGAATGGGCAGAAACCCAGATCTTTAAACAAATCAACTTTATCATGCCCATTTCATGCTACAATCTGGCCACAGCCAGAAAATTCCGGTGCGGTCTTTTGCAACGTATTTCTCCCTTTCATTACAGGAGTAATTATATTGGGGAAACAATCCCTTGATTCACTTCAGCTGCTGATTTGTTTACATGTTGGAGGGGGGGTGAGTCAAAAGCCGAAGGGCTCAGAGAGTCAAAATGGCTAGCACTCAGAGCTTCTTAACAGATCTCCTTTTCGTCCCAGGAATCTCTGATATGCAGAACTGGGTGGAGGGCACAGTTTGCTGGAAGCACAGAGTAATCTGCCCAGAGTGTCAGCAAAGAGGGTTCTGTGACTGGAACTCTCTGGAATTCCATGTCTGCGTAACCAGTGGCCACTGCACTCAAATAGCACCCTCTGGATTTTTGATTTTGTGAACGAGATCTGAGAAAGCACTGAGCAGATTCTTGTGAATGGGATCAACACCCAAAGGAAAGAGTGTTTTCCTCCATTTGTGCTTCTAACGTTTCAAACATCTGAACGTCTTCTCCCATGCCACAGTCCCAAATGTTTCAACTGTTTCACTGTTGACAATTATTCTACATGCAGGTGTCAGAAAATGCTTTTATTTTGTTATGGATGCTGGTGTTTTCCAAAAGTCAGGAGTGCAGAAAGCTGTGCTAGGTGTTTTTATTCAAAATTTGCACTATACAGGTGGGCCTGCAATATCCACAGATTCAGGACCCACGGATTTCAGCATCTGTGGGTTCCAAATATGCGGGTTTGTTCCCACCCCAGACCCTCCAAACATGACCAGAGCTGTGAACGGACTCTCAGAACACACTCCAGGCTTGACTGGAGCACAGGTCAGAATTCAGAGGGTTGGGGGAACAAATCCACAGATTTCAACATCCACAAATTCAAGTATGTGCAGGGCATCCAGGAACTGAATAACCATGGATAAACTGGGCCCACCTGTTGTTATAAATTATATTCAAACTGTACTAGGTAGGTGATATAGGGGGTATAGTGTCAGCAGATAAAGCCACAGTCATCCAGTCACACACACACACACACACACACACACACACACACACACACACCACCACCACCATTAAATAAATAACCAAATAAAATGGCTTATGGGTTGGTTGGTTGGTTGGTTGGTTGGTTGGTTGGTTGGTTTGCAGATTTGGGGGTTGGTTTGGGGGGAGAACAACGTGGCAAAAGTTGTTATTCATAATATTTATATACCACTTTTCAATAAAAATGATTTCAGAGAGCACTTAACATAGCAACATAGAGCAATAAGTGCTTAAGCCATCCTCTGTGTTTACGTTGTGTGTACATGTTTTGGAGACACCCCGTAGTTCTTCCTTCATGCCAAGATTCTTTCTGTAACTAACCGGTGCTGTGCCTTAACTTACATCCTTCCCTGTTGAAATTGTGTCTTGTGTTTTGTTTCCTTAGGCCAGTGGAAAATATTCAGCGAGGGAGAAGCTCAGATCAGCCAAATGTGCAAAATTCGGGTATGCCGGACTGAGCTAGAAGACTTGGTCAAGGTGCTGTATCTTGAGAAGTCTGAAAAGGATCACTGTTAAGAGAGAGCCCTGGAGAGAGGAACCCCATGAAACCTACCGAGGCATGGATCTGCAGCTGGACTGCGGGCTTCTTTTGCTTGTCTGGCCGGGCCCCCCCCAACCCAAATGTCTGATGCTAGCCACTATTCCTCTCATGCCCAGGATCAACAGCTGCCTTGTGCATAGATCTGCTTGAGGCCTTAAATTCTTTCTTCAAAGGTTTAGGATGCTCTGGGTCACTGGACGGAACAGGGAGATTTTCATTCAACAGGGAGAGTGCCATTCCTTTACAGGTCTGAAAAAAGATCCTATTTCGTCAAGCCTGATTATCTGGAGCAAGGCTAATCAATATCTAGGTAGGAGTTAGAGAAGACAGAAGAGCTGTTCACACATTAAATGGTACCCAGGTGCATCTGTGTCCTTGGGTCCAGTTATTCGCATATTCCCTTCAGTGCAGATGCACGGCACACAGGGTGACTGATCTGCAACTGTGAACCCAAGTCATTCACCTGGAAATGCATTCTGTGCCTATGGGCAACAGGATGTGAAAAGAAGTCTGGATTGCCCTGCAGTTGTGAAATGTGCTGCCTCTTCACAACAACAAGGACAACAACTCCAAACCATTACTATGCTCCTTGGGCCTGCCATGAAACTCGGATGTGCAGGACTTCAACACAAATGAAACAGGAAGTCCCGCACTTCCAGGCTTCGCAGCTGTGCACAAGGAAGAGCCCAGGAACAGGGGCGGACCTAGTCAAAATGGCGCCCGGGGCACCCAATAGAAGTGCACCCCCATGGGAGCCCAGGTCTACCCACCAGAAGCAGCCCTGGGTAGACCTGGGATCCTCGGAGCCCAGGTCTACCCATTGGGACCAGCTGCGAGTAGACCTGGGCTCCCCTCGAGGGAGTCCAGGTCTACCCATTACAAACGGCCGTGAGTAGACCTGGGCTCCCCTCGAGGGAGCCCTGGTCTACCCATTAGAAACGGCTGTGGGTAGACCTGGGCTCCCTTGAAGGGAGCCCAGGTCTACTTGCGGCTGGTCCCAATGGGTAGACCTGAGCTCTGGAGCCCAGGTCTACCCGCACAATGTTGCGGGGGTCACTGGCACCCCCCTAGACAGCCCCAAGATGGCGCCCAGGGCTCTTGCCCCCCTGCCACCCCCTAGATCTGCCACTGCCCAGGAAGGAGGGGAACGGTCTGCTTCTTCTCTCTCAGGTGAGCTGGATGCAGCCCAGCACAGCTTGCGTTTGCAGCAGGTTGGAGGGAGACCTCAGCAGCAGCAGTCTGCTGAAAGGCACCCCAAATCTGGAGAAGGAAGGCAGTCCCTGGAGAAGTGCAGGGAAGCTCCGAGAGTGGCTGCAATTGCGGCCACCATAGGAGGCTTATCCAGTGGTGTCATTCAAATGATTTAGGAACAGGAACTCACTTTTGATTGGCACTTGTCGGGAACCCGGAACCAGCCACGGAGCCCGTTAGGATCCGGAAAGCCAGTTCTGGTCCGTTCCCCCTGAATGACATCACTGCCTTCACCCCCCTAGGAATCCAGAGTCGCTCCCTTTAACCCTCTGAGTGCCGGCCAACCAAGAAGAAAAGCTCTTTGCAGAGGAATCAGGAGGGGGGGGGAGGAAGAATGAAGTGGGCGGAGTCAGCCCTAATTTTAACTAGTGGAACTGATTTCCCCCATGTTCCCCCTGCATGACATCACTGGGCTTATCCCACTCCACCCTCTCCTTCTCCACTTTTTTTAAAGGGGAGGGGGAGGGGGCAGTCAGTGGAAAACCACCAACCTTCGAAGCAGCAGGGAAAGGCCTTTCCCCGCTGCTCTGATGGTGAAACAAGTCAACCTGAGGAGCGCACAGGTGAGGCCGGACCCCAGGGCTTGCGATAGGTGCCAAGCAGGGGGGCCTGGCAGTGATTTTCCTACCCCCTTAGTTTGGCACCCAGGGCATTTGTCCCCAATGCCCCTCCATCAGGAACATCACTATAGGAAGTGTCCATTAAACACTTCCGGGGGGGCTTTCTGAAACTTTTAGAGACCGAAGCCGCCTCTTTGAGCCTTAGAAACTCCCCAGGATGTGACGGGAGAACATCTTTGGCTGCGTTCAGCGGTGACAGGGCACCAACCCATGGATTTGTTGGTCTGCGGGTTTTGGTATCCACAGGGTCCAAGAATGGATCCCCTGCGGATGCCAAGGTCCAACTATATCAGCAGTTTCTCACACAGCGAGATGTGTGAGCGTAGTTGCTCCCCGGGCAGTCAGGAGGCTTCCCCTCCAGTGGTGTCATCTAAATGATTTAAGAACAGGTACTCACTTTTGATTGGCACGTGTCGGGACCCGCCCACCGGAAGTGACGTCATAAGCCAGAAGTGATGTCGTGGCAGGAAGGGACATGAAAAAGTCCTTTTTGAGGCCTCAGACAATTTTAAACTGACCCAACAGTTGCAACAGTATTCCACAGCACCCCCAGAACATGTTAAGGAGGCCTGGCATCATGTTAAAGTGACACAACAGTTCCAAAAACCCAGAGCAGCTCATTTTTCAGTGGCAAGGCAAGGCTCCGCACGCTGCCTGCCTGCCTGCCTGCCTGGCTCTGAGAACGTGCAGGCAACTCAAACGTGCAGGAAATTCAAACGTTGCAGGGGGCGGAGTCGATGAGTGGGCGGGCGAATGGGCAGGGCCAGCCATAATCCTAGAAACCAGTACTCGCATACCCCCGCGTACCCCCTGCATGACATCACTGTTCCCCTCCCCTGCCCCACTCACAAACACAGCTGCCAAGCCTGCTGGGAGGTGGCAAAATCCTGCCCCCTGGAGGCCACTTGGAAAGTCTCTCCCACAAATGGAAGCCTGCAGGCCATCTGTTTGGGCTTGCTGCTCGGTTCCCAGGTTGCAGAGGATGTTGTTGTGGGGGGGGGTGGAGACAGTAAGAGGGAACTTGGAAAGTGTGCAGTGTTTGTATTAATTGTTTTCTATTTTTGAACAGGAAGATGAACTGACTTTTGTACTTGTGACAAGACCAGCGGGGGGGGGGCAGTTTGTGTATTTATTTGTATCATAACTTTTTAAGGAAAAAAAGGAAGAGCCAGTCTAGTGAGTTTGCGTAAGATTAACAAATATACACAGAGCTCTGGGTGGTGATGGCTGTTTCTCACTCTTCCCAAGCTTGTAGCATTATTTATGTTCTATCACTTGTATAAGTTAATAAAGGTGAAGCCCTTCAAGCAGGAAGCTGACACACGCATTTGCTTCCCGTGCTTTGATTGTCTTCCTCTTTCATTCGCAGTGTGCTTTCTCCTTGCTTGGCCTCACGCAAGATCTGATCATACCCATCACACAGATCAAAATTTTAGCAAGCGAACAGTATTTATAGACCGCTTTTCAACAACGAGTTCACAAAGCAGTTTACAGGCAAAAAAAAAAGTTAAATGGCTCCCTGTCCCAAAAGGGCTCACAATTACAAAAATGCAGAACACCCCCAGTAACAGCCACTAGACAAGACACTGTGCAGGGGTGAAGAGTTACTCTCCCCCTGCTAAATGTAACAGGAACACCACTTGAAAAAGTGCCTCTTGCCCAGTTATCAGGGGATAAAGGCTACACAGTGCCCACTCATCTGCCGCCACTGCTCCTCTTCCTCCTGCTCCAAGGGGAAGGGCCGGGGCATCAGGCACCCGGGAATTATACAAATACCCCGGGCAACTCTGAATTTCCTCATTTGAAAAATGTTTCGAGGGCAGTGCCTGAGTGTTCCTGCTGCAGGCTGTTCCGCCAAATCCCATCCTGCAACAGAGAACTTAAAGTTAGATTCCGCCAAATTCCCTGCTGGGCCTCCCCAAGGACCTCAATGCCCACATTAGGCTAACTAGTTTCCCCACAGAGCAGCCTCAGAGATAGGCAAGAGGGAGGGGATTCAGTCACCCACTGGGCCTCCTCTCTTTCAGCAGCTTTTGTTTGGGATCACAGGCTGGCCAGCCTCCTCCAGTCTGCCCTCATCACTGGCTTTGCTCAAGATACCCCACCACCAAACAATAGGCAGTCAGCTTGTCCCAGCTACAACTGCCTCCTCCCTTTGGTGGCTCCAGGGGCGTGGCAGCCAAACAACTGTTTCCCCACAGTCAGCTTACCTTCTCCAGTCTTTCAGCCAGCTCCTCAGTCCTTCAGGCAGTCAGCAATCCGTCCGTCCAGCACTGCACCCCAGGTACCATCCTCCAGTACCTACCAAGCTCCTTACCAAGGTACCATCCTCCAGTACCTACACAGCCTGCAGTCCAGCACCTACCTGGTGCCCTCCTCCAAGACCTTCCCAGGTCTCATCCCAGATCCCTTCCTCCCTCTGCTGTCTCCAGCTTTATACTATGGGTCCTATATCCCAACCAATCAGTGGGCAGGCTTTAATTCATCAGCCACGCCCATCTGCACCTGTGCAAGGCTTGCAAATAGCCTCTGGGATTAACCCTATAATCCCTGGTTTATCTGGGACAAGGGGCCTTTGCTGATACCACTCCCTATCCTTGGGGTGGCTCCTGCCTTTTTCAATACACAGGCCAAATTGCAGAGCTCTGCTCCCCTTCGACTGTACTCCTAGGGAGGTGAAAAGCTGAGCTAATAGCATTTGGGTCTGTTCCACTTCAGATTGTTGGGGGGGGGGAAATCATATGTTTTAATCTTCCCCATGCAAAAACCCCCACCTCTTGTAAACTTGTAAATCAGGGAGAAGTCTATGCTCAAGCATGTGTGTGTTTACAATCAAAGGGTGAGGTTTCTGGCCCAGTGGTGGACCTCAGGGAGGATAAGGGGTGAAAATGCCATGGGCACTGGCCTGGGGGGCAGCAATGCCAGATGCCACCGCCCCCCCTTGCCACCCCCCAGCCATCAAGGCCTACAAAGCCACTGAAACTAGCTGCCCACAGCCACTTCCCAGAGCAGCTTTGCTGCAGCCGCCCTGACGAAGCCACTCGGGAGTGATCACACGGGGCTGGCTGGCTGATTCTACTTTTTGCCTGTGAACCGCTTTGTGAACTTTTTGTTGAAAAGTGGTGTGTAAATACTGTTCGCTTGGCTTTGCTTGCTTAAGCCACACACGCAGTGATGTCATCCGGGCACGCGAGGAACCGGAACGCCCAGATGATTGGCAGCCCTCCGCCCCTATGGCAGAGGCCAGCCACGCCTCCCTGCGCCTCCCTGTGCCTCAAATCGTTCCATTTCAGAGCGATTCGGACGCACGGGAGGGCGGGTGGGCCCAGGAACAGCTCGCGCGTCCTCGGGAGAGGCGGCGCGGCCCGGGCCCGTCTGTGGAACAAGCGGAACGCCGTACCAGCCCGTTCCACCCGGATGCCACCGCTGCACACACGGCTTCACTGCAGCTGCCCCAGCAGAGCCGATCTGGGAAGTGGCCGCCCATACTGGCGGCGGTGCTTGGTTGCAGCGTCCTGTTGGGAAGCAGTTGCACCCGCGGCCACTTCCCAGGTCAGCTTCGCTGGGGCAACTGCAGCAAAGCTGCTCTGGGAAGCAGCTGCACACCGTTCAAACGAGCCTCACACGGTTGCTTGTCTGAGCAACTTCGCCATGGTGAAGCCGGCGGGCGGCCCCTGTGGGTGGTGCGCCTCTGGCAGTGTGCCCCAGGGCACTGGCCATCTCAGGATCCCCCCTGTTCTGGCCCAAGGAATCATTCTAAAGATCAACTTCTCACCTGCAGGCTGGAGTAGACCAGTCCACCGGCTCAGCAACTTCTACCCCCTCACTCTGTGGTGCTGTGCAGAGAGGGTGGAGGTTTCTGTGGGTTCTGAGGAAAGGATGGACTCCTTGGTTTTTTTACCAGAAGCCTCACTGAGAAATGGGGCTGCCCCACCGAGGAAGGCATGTTGGCTATGGCCTCAGATTTTTCCCAGGGGCTCAGGCTTGCAACCCCAGGTTCAACAACAAGGCCTCAATGTGGAGGCTCCCAAGGGCATTGCTAGGGGCCTGTGGACCACACCGTGTGACACACTCAGGAGGAAGGGTGACATCACTACTGGTCAAAATTGTGTAAAACGTGGTATTCTTGAATAACACTATCATGTTACATTTCATTCAATGCGGAGTTTAATGCAAAATGCCATGAAACAAACTACATTGAAATATTTCTATTCTATCAAAGGTTATAGGCAACCAGAGAAATAAAACACAACTGCCTTATGTAACAAAAACTGGAATTTCATTAACTCAGAACTGACTAATGAGACTGATTGATCTGAGAGCCAGTGAGTTGTTGTTAGGACACAGCAGGGAACCAATAAGTACGATTCAGCCAGTGGTGTTATTCACCCGGTACGCTGGGCGGGACTTACCTTTGAGCGGCAGTCCGCCCGTTGCATCATGCCATGTTCCGCTGCTTTCCCGCCTGCCCCGGCGTGAATGACGCCACTGGATTCAGCTCGCATTTCCATGTCTCAGAGCCAATACTAGAACCCTTATTCAGTTGTATGAGCATCATCAAGTTGGCTTCTGCTTTTTTGTTGGCTACTGATTTGTTCCCCTTCATGGATCACTGCCTTGTCGTGGCGAAGGGGCTTGAGTAGTTCAATGAAGCTGTGAGCTATGCCATGTAGGGTTACCCAAGATGGACAGGTCATAGTAGAGAGTTCTGACTAAACGTGATCCGCTGGAAAAGGAAATGGCAACTCACTCCAGTACCCATGCCAAGAAAACCCCATGGATTACAATACTAAAAGGCTAAATGATATGACACTGGAAGATGAGCCCCTCAGGTCGGAAGGCGTCCATTATGCTACTGGGGAAGAGCAGAACATGAGTACTAGTAGCATGAAATTGGGCGAACTCCAGAAGCTAGTGGAGGACAGGGAGGCCTGGCGTGCGTGGTCCATGGGGGGCGCGAAGAGTTGGACACGACTTAGCGACTGACCAACAACAAC